>PVKC010012126.1:0-24038 GCA_004027635.1 Crocidura indochinensis
TATAGGATACTAGAAATGAATCTGGGTCAGTTGTGTGCAAGAAAATGACCTACCCACTGTACTAAAATTATACCAGTCCTACTATATTTCTTTATGTCCCACATGTGAGAGATTATTCAGTGTCTGTGACTCTTTCCCTGACAAACTTCATTTAGCATTATACTTTCTAAATCCATTCACATAGTACCAGATAACATTATTTTATATTTTCTTGTAACCTATTAGTTTTCACTGCCTATATATCCTAGTTTCTTTTTCCAGTCATTTGCTCTTGGACATTTGGATTGTTTCCAGATATGGGTTATTGTGAATAATGCTACAATAAATATTGGAGAGCACATGTATTTTCTGAATAGATTTTTGGGTCCTTTGGGATAGATGCCAAGGAATAAAATTGCTGGGTTATATGGAAGTTCAATTCTTAGTTTTTTGAAAACTGTCTGTATTGTTTTCCAAAATGCTGGGCTAGTCAGCATTTCTAAAAGCAGAGAATAAGGGTCACCTTTCCCCACAGACATACCAACATTTTCATTCTTTATGACATGTGCCAGTTTCATTGGTAGGAGACAATATCTCATTATTGTTTTTGTTTTCCATTTCCCTAGTGATAAATTATGCGAAGCATTTTTTTTCATGTCTTTTATGGCCATCTGTATATTATTCTTCTTGCTTCTACTTTACCAAATCATGCTTTCTCCTCCAAAGAAATAGAATACTTTTCAATAATGCAATTAAAATTACATTATTACTCTTTTTATGAACTTTTGATGTCTACTCCAGAATAAAATCTAAACTCTGTGCTGCAGTTTACAAGACATCTGGTCCAAGCATTCTTCTCCGCCTATTTTCCTCCTTATTTTTCCCCCTTATATCTTGATGCTGCAGGCAAACTCATTTCTTTAATCCCTAAACATGAGATATTTGTTCCCAACTCAGAGACTTTTTTCTGTTGTTTTTTTCCTTTCTCCACTGTACAATTTTTTAAGGTTGACATTTCATCAATGAATTCTGAGTTAAAATGGTGCCTTTTTGGGGAGCCGGGAGGTGGCGTAGGAGGTAAGGTGCCTGCTGCCTTGCCTGCGCTATCCTAGGACGGACCATGGTTCGATCCCCCGGTTCCCATATGGTCCCCCGTGCCTGCTAGGAGCGACTTTTGAGCACATAGCCAGGAGAAACCCCTGAGCGTAACTGGGTGTGGCCCAAAAACCAAAAAAAAAAAAAAAAAAAATGGTGCCTTTTTAAAAACACCTTTCCTGATCATACTATTTAAACTCTCTGCTACCTTCTAAATGCATGGCTTTTTTCTTTTTTTTTTTTTTTGTACTTAACATCCTCTGATGTATTGCATTACATTTTGTTACTTGTTCACTGTATGTTTCTCCTTTTCTACATTTTTATTATTAGTGGGAGTATTTTAATTTTTTGTTTCGGGGATCACACCTGTTGATGCTCAGGAAATACTTCTGGCTCTACACTCCGATATTATTTCTGGAATATAAAATATGGCTGGATACCAGTATCAAACCCAGATTGGCAGCATGCAAGAAAGAACCCTAAGTGCTGTACTATCTATTTAACTCCATGATTGTTTGCATTTTGTAGTTCTGGGGATTAAAGTCAGGGCCTCCTCACACTTACAAAGTGAGTACTCTGTCACTGAGTTGCATACCTAGCAGCCCCCTGTTAACTTTAAGGTATTTTCCCTCATTTCCAAAGTATCCTTAGCACCAATGTACTGACTTCATATTTGTTAATTGTAAGAGAAAGAACAGCATCACCTTGCAGCCAGAACTGAACTAACAGTGAGGTTAGGGACTCTGTTATTCCTGTGTAATTACAGAACAGTCAGTCTGAAAGAATGCCAGCATGAAAGTCAATTTGCATTGATGACAAGTCAGACCATGGGGAAGTTAACTTAATGACTTTGCCTACCTTTACTAGTGGTTGGGAGGCAGTAACACTATACATTTTAGCATAAGTGTTAACACCATTTTAGCCATGTTACCTATAATATAGTATTTACACATGATTTAAAAATAGTGATATCACAGAGTTTACAGTATTTGCCTTGCACACAGTGGACCCTGATTTTATCCCTGGCACCACATATCTCTGAGCATCTTCAGGAGTGATCCTAGAGCAAAGGCAGGTGGAGTAAGCCCTGAGCACTGCAGATGTCCTCCAACCCCTAATAATAATAATAATAATAATAATAATAATAATAAGGCTGCCTAAACATAGAGTAACAAAGTCACTATACAAACTACAAAAATATCACATCTCTTTAGCCAATTCTTTACCAACTGCAAATTTAATTTTGTAATTTTCCTCCTTTTTACCTCAGCCATAATATAATATCAAATATCAAAATTGTCAGAATTTTGAGAACAGAATGCATCTCCATTTCCTTAAACTCTCCCTGCCTCACCAATAGCCTAATACAAAATGAATTCTTGGTGTGTTACGGCTGGAGAGTACTGATGAAGGAATATCTCTCATAATAGATGAAAATCTATGATTAAATTCTTTATTATACAGAGTAATTTCTCTCATCACCTAAATATCTTCAGAACTTCAAAACTATATTCCTCCTACTAGAGGTAACCTCTCTTTTGCTTTTTGGCCTGATTAACAATCTTATATATAGTTTCACCCTCTCCAACAATCCCCCCTTCGTCAAATAGAAAAGGTTATCTTATTATGGAACTTGACTCTTTAAAGAAACAGTTATGTGGTTCCTCTCAAAGGAGTAACTAGCTGTGTTCATTTTCCTTAGTCGTTTGTAATTTCTCCCTAAGTTTTCTATTCAAACTCATTTTAACTTATTATGACTTTGTTTGCTTTATATATGATTTATCTGTGTGTGTTGTTTCTTTTGAGAAAAATTATTCTGTATATTAAAAATGCATGGTGTTAAAGATAAACAAACAACTACAAAAACTCATTTTAAATCTTGCAGAAGTTCCTTTCTGCTTCTCTTCTCACTTTGATCAAGTTTTATCACCTGTGATCATCTAAAGAAACACATTTACAAACTTTTTTTTTTTGGCACTCTTTAGCTTAGTCCTCTCTGACGCATTTTAACATTAATTTAACTGTGACCCTTCCTTTGCCTAACCCCAGTCCGTAACAACACAGATGCACCTTCTTCCAAACTGCCCCATGCTTTAATTCGCAGCAATCCAATCAGTCAACATACCTGCCATTAAAACCCTGAATAGAGTTTTATACTCAAACCACAGCCTCATCCAAGTCCCGCCTCATTCCCTCCCACCCCTTTTATCCAGGCCCTTTTCTTTAGGCCGTCCTTATTGGCTCGGCGTCGACTCGCGCAGCCTATCACAGCCTATGAGAGACCTTAGTCTGGACCTGTTGGCCAATCACCGGCCAGAACCAGGCAACGCCCTTCCCACGCCCTTTCCCTCCTCCTCACCCCTCCCCGCATCTGGCCTTTTCCCCGTAATCTGCAGCTTCCCGAATCTGCAGCTTCAACTCAACCAATCAGCGTTCAGAATTCAGACCCACAGCTCCAACTCAACCAATCAGCGTTGGGGATTTAGAACGCAACTTCAATTTTCGCCCCGGCTCGCTGCCCACGCTTGCCAAACTAAAGGGTCGCGAATCCCGAAGGAGAGGAGTCCCCACGAAGCAGGTGAGTGGGCGCGGGCCGTGGTCCTGGGTGCGAGTGTGCTTGCTGCTCAGAGCCAGGGTGCGGAGTCAACGCTGCTCAGAGCCGGGAAGGGAAGGAAAGGACGCGGCGGGGCTGAGTGACCGAGCCGGGCTACGGTTCTTTAATCTGGCCGGAGCATTGGGAAGGAAGAGTCCCGCATTGGTTGCAGATCGGCTTTGCAGGGATTGTTTCCCGCGAAAAAGTCGCGACTCTGGGGTAGATATTGATTTCTTGGGGAGGGGGTTCTCAGGATTCTGGCCTTTAGATCCCTTTTCCCCCACCCTCACCCCCACTCCTCTTGACCGTGGCTTTGCAATTTTTGGAAAAGTTAGCTTAACTCAAGAGTTGGTTCATCCCTTGCCAGGATTCCTAGTGAGAAATAAATGCTGTTGGGAAGTAAAAGCTAGTACAGTGGATCCTTGCACGTGGCCTTTTTGGGGACCCCCTTGGCTCACCTGTGGTCCTGAACCACCACCACCCCACTACCACCAACACCCCCACACTCTTAAGTGATCCCTGCGCACAGTCAGGAGTAAGCCTTGAGCGCCACCAGGTGCTCAAGAAAGAAAAGAAACAAAACCCTGTTAATTTACAAACCAAGTCAATCTTTTGTGAAATCCCTAACTTGTAAACTAAAGAGAAAGAACGTTCCAAGCTGTTGCCTTCGGACCCTGGCAGCTCTAGAATGGCTCTTGGTGCCCATACCTTTACTTAGAACCTTAGTCTGAAATAATTTCTGCTAGCATTAGCCATCCTGCTCTGTTTCTTCTTACCTCTGGAGAAATGCAAAATGATAAGTTGGCATATGAATACTTTTGTTGTTGTTGCTGTTGTTAACAGCAGTTTTTCAGCAGTTTCAGACAGATCTACATTCTTGCTCCATTAACTTTGAGGTATGTCCCTACTGTGTTTACCTAACCAGGACCTTTTCCCCAGATGCCCTCTGTGCTACCACAAGACTTACAAACAACGTGGAGGTGGATTGCAGGAAGTGGCAATTACTTTTCTACTGGTCAGACACCTGCAACCATGCTTGGCTATGCTTCAATTCACATATCAGCCTTGTTGCAGACACCTCTCCATTGATATTTCCTGAACCTGCACTTAGCCTAAACATTAAGCCGTTCATTCTGATGATAATAAGTCAACAGGTTAATTTGTCTGTTTGAATTTAAATATTTGAATATGGAGTTCACTCCACAGATAATATGCTGGAATCAAGCTAGTTCATCCTGATTCAAAGCTGCCTTGACTTCTTTACAGACACGATTTTTCATGAGAAATTAAAAAATAATGGCTTATTGGGGGCCGGGCGGTGGTGCTGGAGATAAGGTGCCTGCGCTAACCTAGGACGGACCATGGTTCGATCCCCCAGTTCCCCATATGGACCCCCGTACCTGCCAGGAGCGACTTCTGAGCGTCACCGGGTGTGGCCCAAAAACAAAAACAAAAACAAAAAAAAAAGGCTTATAATTAAAATCCTTTTGCTTTTTCTCCAACTTTATATATCACCATTTACTTAGTTGCTACTAAGTAACTACTAAGTAGTTGTTGAATAAGGTAGGGATGTTTATTGAATAAAAACAATGTGCCGTGGGACTGAAATGATACCTAGTACTGTGGGTAGGATACTAGAATGGCCAGTATAACTAGTCAGTATATTAGCATAGCCAGTAAAACCCATGCATAGCCAGGTGTGGCCCAAAATAAACAAAGCAGAAAATGGCCCCAAATGTTATTCAAAGTGCAGAGCTTAAGAAAAATTGGTTCAGACATCCTGAAATTATATCTGCCTGCGTACTTAGATTTTTTTAAAGCTATGTTTCCACTGATTCACCCTTCCTTCCTAAATGAAATTACTTACTGAAAGTGTACTTGGTTAGAAATAAGAACCCAAGGAGATGGAGGTAGTAGGGAAAGAGCCTCCCTTTTTTTCATGGTAAGTGAGGGAAGAAAGAGGTAGGAGGAAAATGAGAAATCATACTGAGTGAAAAATTATGGGAATGTGGTGCTTCCAGGAAGAAGGTACTTCCAGGGTTGACTCTTCTCACAGTATATAAAAACTGCAGAGCTTAAGAAAATATCCACTGAAGTTAACACTATGAAGGTCAAAAATGACTTAAGCAAGAACTACCTTATAGATTATTGGGATAAAACTAATCTTTGATAGTAGTTTGGGGTGGAGGGTACAAGTCATGAGATTTCCAGATAAAATTCCTTTCAGGTGCAAATATGAAGCTATTTTGAAGACAGAAAATGAGGCCCCATCTCTTTATAAAAGGAGAAGATTCAACAGAATAGGTCATGGGGGGGGGGGGGGAAATTAAAAAAAAAAAAGAATAGGTCATGGTAAAATGAAAGATTCTGAGGTTTTTCCCTAGGCATACCCAGATTAGCTTTTCTGTATGTAGGTAACTCTAGGCCAGGCCAATTTGGAAGAAGCCCTAATATAAAATCAACTATGTACAGGCAAATGGATTCTTTCTCCACCCTACAAATTGGTCCACATCTCAACCTTTTCCTGCTTGAGAAGCCAGTGTTTACTTTTTAACATCCCCCTTCACTTTTTTCAGGGGGAGTTTGGGTCACACCCAGCAGCGTTCAGGGGTTACTCCTGGCTCTTCGCTCAGAAATCACTCCTGACAGACTGGGGGAACCATATGGGATGCCGGGATTTGAACCACCGTCCTTCTGCATGCAAGGCAAACACCCTACCTTCATGCTATCTCTTCGGCCCCTCCCCCCACTTTTCAAAGTACATTTAAAAAAATAGAACTATTTTGCTTCACTAAAATTATTTTTTTTGCTTTTTTTTCTGCTTTTAACTAAAAGAGATTTGTGTATGGAATATTGAATACGTAGAAGAGATAATGATCTGGAAATGTCAGGTGTCTGGTGTTGAATGGGTCATCTCTGTACACCCTAAAGTTATCCTGAATGGTCACAGTATTTTAAATAGAGAAAAAAGCGATGCCTTGTGGCAAAAATCTTTAACAAATTGCAATGAATTAGCTACATCAGAGGAAGGCATCAATGAGACAGGTCTGCAGTAGTCAAAAGGGACAATGGAAAAATATTCACGGTCCAGCAAAAGAACAAAAGCCAATAGTGCAAAATCTTTCAGAAAGAATAAATTTGGAAATAAAGCAAGAACACTGAAGGCAGAAGGTAGAGTGAAGTTTGCTGGTTTGGGTGTAGCAGTTCAAAAGATGCTGGAAAGTTTGCTAACTAGGTAAGGAGTTTTTGAGGGAAGTACAATTCAAAAAATAATCTAAAATTCAGGCATTCTATATATCTATCAAGGGCCTCCTGTAATTCCTTTCAAATAACTTTCTAACATGTTTATAAAAATCTTAAGTTTTGGGGCTGGGCGGTGGCGCTGGAGTTAGGTGCCTGCCTTGCCTGCGCTAGCCTAGGATGGACCTCGGTTGGATCACCCGGTTTCCCACATGGTCCCCCAAGCCAGGAGCGACTTCTGAGTGTATAGCCAGGAGTAACCCCTGAGCGTCACTGGGTGTGGCCCAAAAAATAAAAACAAAAAAAAATAAAAACTTAAGTTTTTTGTGCTTTTATTTATTATACCAAGTGTCTTACCAATATGATTCTGAAATTTGAGTGGTTTTTTAATTAAATATTCTGCATTTTGTACCTACTTAACATAGAACTTACATTTAATTTAATACTTTTGGGAGGGGCACACCCAGAGGCTCTCTGGGTTACTCCTGGCTTTGTGCTCAGAAATTGCTCCTGGCAGGTTTAGGTAACTAAACCTATGTGGGGAATCAAACTCTGGTCGGCTGCATGCAAGGCAAATGCTCTACTCACTGTGCTATTGCTCTGGCCCTAATGTAATACTTTTACTAGAATAGGGTTTTCGTTTTTGAATTCACAGTATCTTTACAGATGTCCAGTTTTAATGACATGCAGAAAGTGAAAATTTTTTAAAGTGAAACTTTTAAGCTTTTAAAGTGAAACTCTAAAATATGGTGATGAGAGATTTTTATTATCGAAAACTCAATTATCATTTATTTTTGTTTAATAATACTTTGTGTTCTAACATAAGCAAGTATCTACTAATAAGGTAAGTAGGTATCATATATGTTTTTTTCTTTTAAAATGTTTTTTATTATTATTATTATTATTATTATTATGTAGCATGTTGTGGTCTCACTGGAGATTTGGCTCACTTGGAAGAAACACAAAATTCCTGAAGACAATTTTTTCCTCAACAATCACTGGACTTCCTACTTCTGCTGTAGGTATTGTTTATCACTTACACATAAAGTATTACTCATATTCTGTGATATCAAAATATGGAATTTTTAGTGGAATGAATATTTTTATTATATAAACTCACATTGCCTTTTGTGTGGGTTATAATCAACTAAGAAGCTGCTCTTCTGTCTGTACAGCTGAACTTGAATATTTATTATCTGATTTATGTCCCCAGTCTTCTCAAGTTATAACTGTTCTATTTTTTAGAAATGAGAAAGTGGATGAAGATGGTGTGATGGTACAGCTGGTAGGGCACTTGCATTGCACAAAGCAGATCTGGGTTTGATTTTTGATGCTCTGTATGGTCCCCCAATTCACCAGGAATGATCCCTGAGCACAAAGCCAGTAATTCCTGAGCACTGCTGAGTTTGGCCCAAAACAAAAATCAGAAAAAAAATTTTTTTCTAAAAAAATGAAAAATGGACATAGATTTATTCACAAGGTTAGTCCACTTGAAAGAAAAAAATAACCAAAATGCCATGTGCAATCCTTTTTGGATTACATTCAAGAAGACAGGTTCTGTCTTTTCTCATAAAAGGGTTTTAGAGTAACTACACATGCCGGCTTTGTGACTTCCTATTTAGAGGAAGTGTGAGGATCAGGTCAGGTAACAGATTGGAAAGCAAAACCAAAGAGTAGGTTATTTCCAGGAGTCAGTAATTCACATGTTTGTTCTTCCCCGATAAGTTAGTAGCATAGAGAAGAATGTGAGTGTTTCTGAAGAACTGCTCTGAGGTGAATAGAATAAGTAAGAATTACTTATGAAAGCCAGAATAACAGTACACTGGATAGAGCATTTGCCTTGCATATGACATAACTAGGCTTAATTACTGGCATTTTATATGGTCCACTGAACACCACCAGTAGTAAATCCTGAGTGTAGAATCAGGAGATAACCCTAAGCATTGCTGGATGTAGCCCAAAATATAGGGGAAAAAATGTATCACCCACCAGATAAAATGCATGGACCAACCTTAGGGACTTGATCCAGTCAACGAAGATCTAAAAACATGTTTTTAAAGACAATTGACAGACTATAAATACAGGTTTATGATGACAGAGGAACCTTCGTTAATTAGGTATGAAAATTTCTTTGAAGTTATATGAAAAATTGCACCTTATTGTTCAGAAATATACACCAAGTATATGAAGTTTAGGATTTGCTTTAAAATTAGCTAAGTTCTCATTAAAGAAAATAAAAAGGATGAAGCAAATGAGTCAAGATCTTGAAAATTATGGAATCTAAATAATATATATGTTATAGATAAACTTTTCCTAGTATGTTGAATCATGGTTATTGCCATTTTTGAAAATCAGGAATGGGTGAGTATTGGCTTAAATGATAACATTCAACCTCATTGTGATTTCTTCAATGAAATCACCATCAAATCAGGTTTGAAATTTTCATAAACCATTAGGATTTTCATGAAACTATCACCAACTTCTCTCTCTACATGAAAATACTGGTTTCTATGGCATAAACAGAAAGTTCTGTGTGGCGTTCTCTCCATCCTGGTTATTGTCACCATTCCCTTAGTTCAGGTGTTTGTGTTAGTATTTGTGCTATTATGTATTCCCTGACACAACAAGGGATTTCAGACTGCACAGTAACCATGTGCGTGAACCAAGTGGGTACCATGACTCTGAAACAAGAAATATGCAAGTGCCAGGGCAGAAAGTATAATCCTGACAAGAACCACAGCATAACTTGTGTTCTTTGACAAGAATGTATGTAAGCACTGTGACTAAGCAAGTTAAAACCCCAGTGAACACCACTGCTGAGAATGTGAGCGCTGTGGTCTAATGAGCAATCTTGAAGGAGCACTACATCCAGGTTACTTATGTAAAAACTTATCCTCACAGCAGCACAACAACAAATGTGGGGTGAGGCAGGAAGGAAGGAAGAAAGAGGTGTGATATTTAGTGAAAAAAAAATAGAAGGGGCGGAGAGATAGCACAGTGCATTTGCCTTGCAAGCAGCCGTCCCAGGACCAAAGGTGGTTGGTTCAAATTCCGGCGTCCCATATGTTCCCCCGTGCCTGCCAGGAGCTATTCCTGAGCAGATAGCCAGGAGTAACCCCTGAGCACCGCCAGGTGTGACCCAAAAATAAAAAAAAAAAAAAAAAAAAAAAAAAAAAAAAAAGAAAAAAAAAAAGAAAAAAAAAGAAAACCCCAGAATGAAATCACTATCCCCTGTTTAATATCTCAATTATAAAACAATTTTAAAATGTTTATTATTCTCTGGTTCCAGAAAGTCAGAGAACAAACTAATAGAGAAAGAGAATGAGGAAGGAAGCAAGGAAGAACAGAGTTTTAGGGACCAGAGTGATAGTCAAGGAGGTAGGGCAAGCACTTGTGTTGCATGTGGCCAACTGAGGTCAATTTCTTTTTTGTTGTTTTTGTTTTTGGCTCACACCTGGCAGCGCTCAGGGGTTACTCCTAGCTCTAGGCTCAGAAATCACTCTTGGCAGGCTTGGGGCACCATATGGGATGCCGAGATTTGAACCACCGTCCTTTTGCATGCAAGGCAAACAGCTTACCTCCATGCTGTCTCTCCAGCCCCTAACCCAGGTCTATTTCTGCCATCCCATATGTTCTCCTGAGCACCACTGGGAGTAATTTCTGAGTAAAGAGTCAGGAGTAACCCAGCATTGCTGGGTATGGCCAAAAAATTCAAAACAAAGCAAATGTATTGTACATTTACTACAGGCCCAACATCTCTTTACCACTGTTTTGTTTGTTTGTCTAAAAGAAATCAGGCGAGGTAGAAAATACAGGTTTTAAGGGTGCATACTTTGCATGTACTTGGGAACAGGTCAAGTTGAGCCCCTGGTATTTTGTGACCCTATTAGGCCCAACACTTCTAGGTGGGTCTGGTGACCAACTTCACATGGCTGTGACCTGTGTGACCAAAAAAAAAAAAAAAACCAATTTGCTAGGAAGGGCCCTGGGATCTCCTAAGCACTTCTTGGAAATTTATCTAAATAAATTTTGTTAATCTGAGTGGCTTTCTGAATGGCATATTCAGGTAGTTGTTTTCATCCAGGATGTAAAAGTATTTTCAGGTTGCATAACACAGAGTATTTATATAGTCAGAGTGCTGGACAAGAAAAGAAGCAAAGTGGCACACCACATCACTATTTAGATTAGAAAACTTCAGATGGATTTTCATTTCACTTGGGGAGGTTTAACTTGCTCTGACGTTATTTATTAAGTCTTGGTGAAGCCTGACCCAAATAACTCCATTTTGGGCCTGTTTGTTTATTTTAGCTCCACTTCTGATGTAAAGCTATTCTTACTCTTTGTTGTATATCGAAACGAAACTTTTCTACATTTTTACTGGGCACAGGCATTTAAGTATGTGGTATGTACCAAATAGTGGGCTTTTCTACTATGGATTTAATCTGTTTAAGTAGTTGTTAGGCAATTAAGGGTCCAAGCCATTCATTTTCCTCTTACAAATGAGGAAATTGAGTTTAGAGAATCTACTTGCTGTTGCAACTAATACTTTTATGCTTGATATGATTGACTTAGATAGGAGAAGGTAGACACACAGTTCTGTGTCAAGTTTATGCGGAGCTATGCTTAGGCTTGCTCAGGATATAGATTTTCACTTCTTCATGGTATAAGTGCCATCTCTTGATCTTAAATTCAGTGTCAGAGTTTTGCTTGACTGGAGAGGTAAATATAGGATTGAACTCAGTAAACTCATTTAATCAGTTTCTCGATTATGATCTTGGTCCCAGTTTTCAAAGAAAATAGATCAGTCTCTTTTTTTTTTTCTTGACCTGATCTCATTCTCTGATGTATAGCTTAAGAAACCCTTTTATCACTCACTAAGATTGTTGCTCTAAGGCAGTGCTTCTCAATTATCTTCTGTTATGCCCCCCTAGGAAGAAGAAAACAGTTTTTGTGCCCCCCCGTGCAACCGTAAATAGTATCTTTATTTAAAAAACTTTAACCTGCAAAACAAAAATATATATAATAATTTGAGCTGATTTTTTAATCAGAGGTGATGTCTGAATTAATGGCTATAATAAGCATGTTTTGCAATGCATAGCTTTTCGAAGGGGGGGTTCCTGAGCATCACTTGAAGCGAATCCTAAACTCAGTGCTGAGATTAGGTTTTTGGGTTTGGGGAATGACCTAATAATCAAAACAAAACAAAAAATTTTACTGAAATATGTGTCTTTGAGCTATAACAGTTGTTCTGTATAACTTGGTCTACAGTTCCCACCTTACATTTCCACTTACAAGCTTTCTTTAGTGTAAACCACTTTGGTCACAATAAAAATTATATTAAGAAGGAAGGAAGGAAGGAAGGAAGAGATTTTCAGTTTCTGTTTTTATTAAATTGCGCCAAGATTCTTCTGTAACTCTTTTATTTTTTGTTTTGTTTTTTTTGTTTTTTGGGGCCACACCTGGCAGTGCTCAGGGGTTACTCCTGGCTGTCTGGCTCAGAAATAGCTCCTGGCAGGCACGGGGGACCATAGGGGACACCAGGATTCGAACCAACCACCTTTGGTCCTGGATCGACTGCTTGCAAGGCAAACGCCACTGTGCTATCTCTCCGGGCCCCTTCTGTAACTCTTAAAAGAAAAAAAAGTTTTATTTAGAATTCCTTTGCCCTTACAGGAGCATTCTTTGATTTTCCTATGCCATCTAGTGGCAAATGTCTGTAATTTGTCTTTTGTTACTAAACCTGGGAAAATTTTCTGGCGAATCTAAGATAATTCTGTTAATATGCTCCCTTGAGCATTTTATCCAAAAGAAAAAAAAGGACATTACTTCAGAATATCCTGGCATTTCTTTTAATTTTTATTGGTCTTTTATTTTTTTCTTTCTTTAAATTAAATTATTTTAATTTTTAAATTTAATTTTAAGAGTATTCATAATACTCTTCTGGAAGACATATTGACCTCTGGAGAATTTGCCTATAATTTACTTTAGGCTATTTCAGAGATTAAAAGTATGAGGAAAAAAAAGACTTGGGATTTGGTTTTGTGCTTTTGGTCCCATTATTGGTACAAAATGAGAACACTGGTCTATTTATAACCACTTTCATCTTCCTCACCAATTGAAAGAGAATTACTTTAATTTTTTATTAGAAAATTCTTTGCAAAACTTCTAATCATTTTAATATTCACCAACCAGTTAAAAATTAACTCAAAGTTAATTCAGTGCTTTTAATGAACAGTATAGACATAATTTTAAGATTAAAGAGCTAAAAAGTTGTTGCTACTTTTAGGTTTTAATATTGTTTTGTCATACAACTAGCTGTTCACATTAGCAATTCTGACCTAAATATCCGTTGTACCTTTTTCGGTTCTTTTGTTTTGGTTTTTGGCCACACTTGGCAGTGCTCAAGCATCACTTCTTATTCTGAACTCAGGAATCACTCCTGGCAAGCTCAGTCTTGAGATGCTGGGGTTCAAACCCAGGTAAGCCACGTGTGAAGCAAGCACCTTACCAGCTGGGCTATCTCTCTAGCCCCTTTTATAGAGGTAGCATTCTAATACATTTTTTTTTTATCATTTAAAAGAAAGTCCAGAATACAGAACTAGTTCTGGTTGTTCTGACTATGGGTTCTTTTGGCAGACTGTCTGGGTTTACATCCTGAGTTATGTTTGTTTTGCTTTAAGTTTTGCTCTGACTTTTTTTTTAAGTAAACTTGGGAGATTTTATAAATAAAATATGATACCCTGGCCTCTGTAGCTTAATTAGCAAATGACAATAATAGAACAACTGCATGGGATTGTGAACATTAAATGAGCTAATTATGTAAAACACTTAGAAAAGAGTCAGGTATATACTCAGTACTCAGTAATGTTAATAACTGAAACCCCTTACTGAGTAGTTTAAAAGGGGTTATTTGGAACCCCTTATTGATTAGTTTTTTAAAAAAAGTTGAGTGTTTCCTATATACCACAGAGGGAATTTGTTGTGAAATTCTTAGAACATCTTATATAATATCATCTTTAGAGCATGAGTCAAATAATTTTTTGCAACTGACTTTAGAATCTGTATTGTTGTTTTTATTATATTTCATATCTTTAAAATGATGCAATTTATTCAGCTAGGATGATATTTTTGGTTTTGGGGGAGGGTGAGAGTGCCATACATGGCTTTCCTGACCTAGCTCTAGAGGTTTCATTGGCTCACCAATATCAGTGCTATGATGGGTGGGACTGACTGGCACTGCCACCAGAGCCCACAACTTACAGAAAGGGCAAGGGATGTTGTTGTTGCTGGGGTTCCAGTCCTCTGAACTCTCTCCTTTGAAAATGTGGAGTTTGGGTTTTGTTTGAACACCACATCTGGTGGTGTTCAAGGGCTGTTCCCAACTCAGTGATGAGGACTAAGTGAATGCAGGGCATTAAACCTGGGATATCTGCATAGCAAGCTATGCTCCAGACCTTTGAGAGGTCTCTAGATCAGAACATTGCTGAGAAGCATTCCTTTAGTGCAGTAGGTAACAAATGGACACCTCTTCAAAGTTTTCATTGGATTCTCAGAATTTTCTTTATGATACTGCTTTTTCTATGTAGGGGAACAGGACATTATGATTAAAGAAAATTGATGTTTATATTTTTCAGAAAATGTCTTCAAAATTCAAAAATGCAAAACGTATTGAAGGACTTGATAAAAATTTGTGGTAAGTATCTTATAATAAACAATAATAATTTGGTAAGGTTTTTCCCCTCTTTTGTGTATCCTCGCTAAAATGATTGCCCATATGATTTGTACCTAAAAGTACTAATTTTATTTCTTCTATTAGATGAAATTGAAGGAAGTTCGCAGTTCACATACTGATTTATTTACTTAGCAAAGTACCAAATCCCATGTAAGATATTGAAAATAGGAAAAAGGTCAAGCATGATTAATGCTTTATCAGTAAACTTTTCTAAGTGATTCTATTCATTAATGTTTCATTAAGACCAGAAGATGGTTAGGAAAATATATTTGTGGTTAGAATTTTAGTATTGTGAGATTTATATTTGTGAGAAACATTAAGCTCTTTTGCACTTAGGAATCATTATATTAAGTTAGAAAAAAAGCATTTTGTGAATGGTAAATTTTTGTCATTCCTTTAAATTGTCTATCTTAACAAGCTAAGTTTTTAATTAGAGTATATATTAATATTAGTCTTTTAATCATAGGATTGAATTTACCAGATTGTCTGCACACCCCTCTATTGTGAATCTTGGCCAAGGTTTTCCAGATATTTCCCCTCCTGAATATTTAAAAGAAGAATTGTCAAAGATTGCAGCAATTGATTCGCAGAATCAGTATACACGTGGCTTTGTAAGTATAAATAGACATGGGGTCTGAGCTTATTTTTTCCCTAATAATATTTTTATTTGAGCACCATGGTTACAAATATGTTTGTAGTTGGGTTTTAGTCATAAAAAGTACACCCCTTCACCAATACAGCCTTCCCATGACCAATCTCCCCATCTCCCTTCCAGCTCACAGATTCTGTCCACAGCCACTATTACTCTATTGAAGAGGCTTTCCAGTGAGGCTTTCATTTTGCCTACCAAGTTTTTTGGTTCTGTTATTTCAGTTTGTAGTTTTCTTTATTTCTATTTTAATATCCTTTTGAATTTTATTTGTGGTTTGTTCAGCTCATTCTCTGCTTTCTTGGAGTTCATAGAACATCTTCCATATTTCTTCTCTAAAGTCCTTAATAGGTGGTTACTACTTGTTGGGTCATCAAAATTGCCATTTTCATTCTCTATGCATGGTGGAGGCCTGTGTTATTTCCCCATTGTCACACTTGTAGTATGGTGGTGTCTATTAGTTGTGCTGGGTTTCATTGACTAGGAGATGTGTGTAGCCTCTGAGCAGAAGAGCTAGGCTTCTCTGGCTCTGCTCTTTGGAGGCAGGTTCAATTAGCCTTCATTGACTTATGTTCAGTAGGCTCTTTTGGGTAGGGTGGGTAATGACACTACCAGCTGGTTGGGATGGCACCTGCTTTAAAGTGCGTGTGGTTGGGATCAGGCTCCACCTTTGGTTGAGCTTGGTTTTTGTATTATGTTGTGGGAATATGCTTTCTTCATTTATATGAGTGGCTTTTTTTGTTTGTTTGTTTGTTTTTGGGTCACACCCGGCAGTGCTCAGGGGTTACTCCTGGCTCCATGCTCAGAAATTGCTCCTGGCTATCTCCCGGGCCCTAGTGGCTTTTTTTGAATCAAATGATCCAGTTGGAGGAGAAGAGACCACCTTTGCCCTTAGCAAAGGTGCTCCCAGGATAAATCTGCTTCTATCTCCTCCCCACACCTCTCTTGGCTCTTCCTTACTGTTGTTGCAGGATTAAAATATGATTTTAAAAGAAAGGAGAATTCTCTCAAGACATTTATGTTGTCTCTCACTAACTCTAGTATTATTGTAGCAGTAGCTTTTCATTTAATATCCTGAGTTTCCTGCTAGCTACTTTCTTTCTCTATACCTGATCCTAATCCCAATCTGTGATCAATGCCTATACTTTCCAGAGATTTCCTTGATTCTACTCACAACGGTTGGGTGAGGGGGTCTGGAGAGATAGTATAGATGAAGAATCTTCCCTTGTAAGCAGTCAACCCTCTTCTATCCCTAGCATCCCTTATGAACCCCTGAACACTGCCAGAAGTAGTCCCTGAGTGCTGTCACTGTTATGTGGCCTGCAAACAAAAAGGAAAAAAACAATAAATTGAAAAGTTGTAGGCCCCAAGTTAATTTCTAAAAATCCGTTGTATGTCTATAAAGTACAAAGAAAGAAGAAAAGTACAACTTTCTAAACTAGTATTATAGTAGCCAAAACCAGAAAGTGCTTAAGAGATTGTTCCTGTTCATGTTTTTGTATTCATATTCCTGTTCATGTTTTTGTTTTGTTTTGTTTTTCGGGCCACACCCATTTGATGCTCAGGGGTTACTCCTGGCTAAGCACTCAGAAATTGCCCCTGGCTTGGGGGGACCATATGGGACACTGGGGTATCGAACCGAGGTCCTTCATTGGCTAGCACTTGCAAAGCAGACACCTTACCTCGCCGGCCCCCTGTTCATGTTTTTTGATCAGACCCATGTTCTCAGATATTCAAGGACTGTGGCCAAAGCCTCAATCCCAGCCCTAGATTTAATATACAGAAGATGTCAGTTCTCCATAAATCTATTTATGACAGGGTTTCGCATACTCTCGACTCTGGGCTAAATTCAGCCCATTCCCAATTTTGTAAACATTTTATTAGAACATAACCATGATTATTTACTTATGTTTTTTTTCAATGTTTGTAATTGTGTGAGTTTATAAAGACTGGTTTTACATTGGTTTATGCACTATGAATAGTGCACTACCATCAGGTTATGAGCATAATTTATTATTTTAATTTTAATAATTATTTTAATTATTTATTTTATTTATTTTAATATATTTAATTTTATTTATAATTTAAATAAATTATCTCAGGGAGGTAGGAAGGAAGTATTTTAGAGAGAAATTATAAAATTTACTTACTTAAGAACAGCCATCAGTGATCAGGGCTTACTTTTAACTCTACATTCAGTGACAGGATTCAGCGGACCATCCAGTACGCCAGGAATTAAACCTGGGACAGCTGCTTACAAGACAAATACCCTGCTTGCTATACTATCTCTCAAGACTCCTTTGATTTAATAACACTATGATTTACCAAGTTGTCCATAATATAGTTGTTTTAGGCATTAAGTGTTCAAATACCAATTCCACCACCACTGTGATCTTCACCTATGTCACTAGTTTCCCAATCTGCCACCTTGCAGGCACAAATTTATTTCATATTGTTTGTTACAAAATAAAGACTAATGGAATTATCAAAACATAGATCAGTAAGGGTCATTTTGAAATCATTGTTATATCTCTCAATGATGTTACTAAAGCCATTGAGAAATTAATGGGCTGTGATTGGATCTAGTTGAATCTTCTTTGTTAGTTTAGGCTCACTGAGCTTGGTAGTCTTCTGTGCAACTTTCCCATCAGGTTTTCTGTGATCATATTAGGCTAACTCTACTATGATTTTGTTTTGTTTTGTTTTGTTTTGGGTCACACTTGGCAGCACTCAGGGTTACTCCTGGCTCTGCACTCAGAAATCACTGCTGGCAGGCATGGGAGGCCATATGGGATGCCGGATTGAACCACCATCCGTCCTGGTTTAGCTGCTTGCAAGACAAATGCCCTACTGTTGTGCTATCCTGGTGGCCTCTCTATTATGAAATTTTTCTCACTATAGTTGAATAAGAGACAGTCTGAGCACCTCTGGGTGTGACCAAAACCAAAAACAGAAAAAAATTCCCATTTGGGCAATTACAAAAAAAGGCCAGTTTTGGGGGCAGAGTGATAACAAGCAAGTAGAACATTTGCCTTGCATGCATCTGACATGGGTTTGATCACCAGCATCTCATATGGTTCCCCAAGCCTGCCAGGAGTAATTTCTGAGTGCAGAGCCAAGAGTAACCCCCGAACATGACTGGGAGTACCTCAAAAACAAAACAAAAATAAAAAAGTTGGGGTCCAAGCGATAGCAGCAGGTAGGGCATTTGCTGAGTTTTATCTCCAACACCTTATATGTTCCCTCAAGTCCACAGGAGCACCACTGGTGTGGCAAAAATAATTAAATAAAGCCCAAATTTTAAAATTCTTACTTTTTAGAATCAGTTACCACAAGTAGATTCCATCGTCAGATTTAAAGTGTTTTTGTAATTTCTCTCTCTTTTCTTTTTAATTAGGGTCATCCACCACTTGTGAAAGCTCTGTCTTCTCTATATGGAAAGTTTTATCAAAACCAAATTGATCCAAATGCAGAAATTCTTGTGACTGTAGGAGCTTATGGATCTCTATTCAATTCCATTCAAGGATTAATTGAAGTAGGAGATGAAGTAAGTATATTAACATTACCATTTTACCTATCTTAATCATCATTTGCCCTTTGACTCTTTTATATTCTTTTAAAAAGTGTTCTAAGGTAAAATGCATAAGCAGTAAAGTTCACAAATCTTAAGTATAGCTCAGTAAGTTTTTACGTGTATACACACACGTATACACACACACACATTTCCATGTAACCGCCAAATCTCTGAATATATAAAAACATATTTGAGGGAAAAATCCATTCCTATTTCATTTATTTGTCCTCTGTGATCTCTGATGTATTATTTTATTATCCGAGGTAGTTGAATGACTACTACAAAGGGGCTTTAAAATGTAAGAGATTCATATAACTCCAGCCCAAAAGGCCTTAAGCAGGCACCTCACATAAGCTATCCGAACTGTAAAAGGTATAAATTTAAAAAGAGGAATAATTAGGAAGTACTATTTTAACCAACAAGAGGTTAAATAAGACAAGTTATTATAGACTTATGAAATTCTAAAGTGTTAACATATTTCTCAAAACTTCATGGTATATACCATGCCATAAAAAGATTTGCACCCTTTGATCTAGCAGTAGCAATCATGTGTATTTATTTATTCAACAAACCATTTAAAAATTCAGAAACAACACATATAGAGGAATATAGCTGTTACATCCCTAAGTAGACTATTAGAATTTTAGGAACCAAGGACAAAGTTCAAAGAGGTGGGGCACATGCAAGGTTCCGCATACATTTCCCATCACACAATTAACTCAGACCTCAACCCCTCCCCACTACAGCACAGTTGTATGTAGCCCTGGTGACCTTGGAGCACCACCCACCCTACCTAGAACTATATACTTTACAGTGAGAGAGAGAGAGAGAGAGAGAGAGAGAGAGAGAGAGAGAGAGAGAGGACTGTTCAAGAGTAATGAGAGAAAACGGCAGCAGAGGCAAAGGAATATATCTCAGGGCTAGAATATAAGATAGAATCTAAGAAGGAAATTGTGCACACCAGACAATAACAATAGCAGTCTTTCTGGTGTCCTCATATCTGCTTCAATATTTCAGATTGCTTTTGAGGAAAGATAAATGTCTTTACTATCAAAACAGGTTTACACTTTTCTTTTTCCTCAATTGTTCTCCTAAATGATATTTTATTTTCTAATAAATTTTAAAAATTCTTAAGTTTTTGGCTGAAACATCCCTTTGAGACTGTGAAGAGAACTAGGACTCCTTTCCTTGACTCTCCAGATTACCTATACAAGGCTATAAATGTAAATTTTTACATGCAGTCTTATGAGTATCTATTGCAAGGTAACCCATGCTTCAGCTAGTTAGGTAATGATGCTGGACAAATTCATGTCTAACTTCTCCATGGGATATCAGCTCCATGAAAGCAAGGTTTCTTTGCTGTTTTCTCACTGTGTGTCTCAATCTGGTGGTTGGTGCTTCACACATCATAACTACACCATATTTGCTACATAACTATGTTATTAATATGTTGTTTCTTGGTTTTTATTTCAGGTCATAATAATAGTGCCTTACTATGATTGTTATGAGCCCATGGTGAGAATGGCTGGAGCCACACCTGTTTTTGTTTCCTTAAAATCTGTAAGTTTGCAAAGTAAATCACTTGCTTTAAGAAGTCTCAAAAGGGCTAGAGTGATAGCACAGTGGCAGGGCATTTTTGCCTTGCATGCAGCTGCCCCCAGGACGGACCTGCGTTTGATTCCGGGCATCCCATATGGTACCCTGAACCTGCTGTGGTGATTTCTGAGTGCAGAGCCAGGAGTGACCTCTGAGCATCACTGGAAGAGCCCAAAAACACCCCAAAAAAAGTCTCAAAAATATGAGTAACTTTATCACTTAGAGTTTTTAGTTTACATTATTGGGCTTAGTCTGAGTTTGTTGGTTTTGTGTGTGTGTGTGTGTGTGTGTGTGTGTGTGTGTGTGTGTGTGTGTTTCATTTGGTTAGGGATATATTACTACTTTCTTCAGAAAATCTTATCAAAATGATTACTGAAATTAATTAATTATAAAATTTTCTTTCCACTTTAGAATTTTCAGACATGTTTACCAGAGTTACAATTGACTCTTTTGAAGGAATTGAGGAATTTCAACATTAAAGGGGAAGGATTCAGGGGCCAGAGATAGTAGAACGGGTAGAGCATTTGTCCTTTACATGGTCAACCTGAGTTATATCCTCTAGCATGTCATATTGTTCCTCAAACCTGCCAGGAGTGATCCTTGTGCAATGCCAAGTGTGATGCAAAAACAAAAATAAAGTATGCAGGCATAGTTTGTTTTTCCATTTAGCAGGCTTGAGCTTGAAATTCATGTTATCTTGGGTTCTCAAGGCAGAACTAAATTTTAGTATTTTAGTTTATTTGTCAGCCATATACTCAGTTACCTTTGTCATGTCTTATTTTTGTTTTATTTATTTATTGGTTGGTTGGTTTTTGGGTTATACCTGACATTGCTCAGAGTTGTTCCTGGCTCTGCATTCAGGTATTATCCCTGGCAGTGTTTTTGCGAATCTATGGGGTGCTGAGGATCAGAGCAGGACAGCCACGTATAAGGCAAACGTCCTAACTCACTGTACTATCACTTTGGCCCCTACCATGTGTTTCTAAGTTTTTTCTTTATTAAATTATTTATTTGTAAACTAGAAAACATGCATTAGTTGAATTAAATCACATCTTTATTCTTTACACTTAGAAGCCTGTTGCTGGGAAAAAACTGTCTAGCTCTGACTGGAAAATAGATCCCAAAGAATTAGAAAGTAAATTTAATTCCAAAACCAAAGCTATCATAATAAATACTCCACATAACCCCATTGGCAAGGTAAGTGGATATTTAATCTCCTTATGCAGTTTTCTGGCCCATCATTTTCTCGCATGTTGAACAATTGACTGCTCTTTTATTTCCTTTAATCTGTATAGGTATATACCAAAGAGGAACTCCAAGTAATTGCTGATCTTTGCATCAAATATGACACACTCTGCATCAGTGATGAAGTGTATGAATGGCTTGTATATACTGGAAATAAGCACTTTAAAATAGGTACCTATTATTACATAGGGTCACAAATCTAAATGTATTTTTGGCACATGTAAAGTAGCTGATTGGAAAGGATCCCAGAACAGCTTTAAAATAGTCTTTGTAATGTTATCTGTGTGGGCACCTAAAATGGTATTTGAATAACAGTCGGGTACATTAGTAAACAGAATGAAGAACAAATAATTTAAACTTAGGGGAAGAGAATTTTTGTCATACTATAAAAACTATAAAGTCAAAGAAGTAGTACTCTGGCCTGTGTCTTTGACTTTATAACCAAAATTCATACATTGCTTGATACATAAGAAACAAGATTCTTATTCTTTTTGTTTTGTTTTTTTCCCTACTTCCCAGGTTTCTTATTCTTGGCATAGATAATTTGCTGAGCAAGTTACCAAAATGCAGGGTCAATACCAGAAAATAAGGAGCTTGTTTATTGCTGCTTCATCCTTGTCTGATTTCTCACCTTTACTGCTGGACCATCTGCAAATGCCAAAGTGTTTTTTTCTCTTAGTTGTTTTCTTGCTCCTCCTCCTTTTTCTTTTTTTAACTCCTGTCAGGGATCATTCCAAGCAATATTCAGGGGATCGTATGTAGGGCTGGAGATTGAATGCAGATCAGCTGCATGCAAGGCAAGTGCCCACCCACTATACTATTTCTCCTGCTCAATGAGTATCTTTTAAGTTACTACAAAGTAAAAAAATTGATAAGATTACAAGTGGACTTTACTTAACCTTTGGGTCTTTGCAAATTGCCTTTTCTCTTCCTGAAAGTTGTCTTCCTCCTGCCCCACAAATGCACACATGGCTCCATCATTTACCTCACTTTTCCTGACCTGCCCCCAGATCAGACTCCTATTTCATGACCACGACATCTAGGATAAATAGTATTCTCCTTTTAATATTTACTTTGAATTTTTTCAGCTCAGTATTATTTTCTCCCCATAGCAAATACCAGGCTTTATGTGTTTTATCTCTAAGCTTTAAGAAATAAATAGTCATAGTGTAGCAGGCAGGGAGAGGGAGCTTAACTTGCATGCGGCCATGTGGCATGGGATATATAGTTCAGTAAAATTATTGGTGAAGCATGTACACATATGTGCAGGAACATACATGTGGATTTCTGAGCCATCCTCAGTTTTTTATTTTCTTACAAGTTTCTCAGTGATGTTGGCATTGGTGTCACAGCAATCACATTTTTTTGTTTTGTTTTGGGACCACACTGGCAGTGCTCAGGGCTAACTCCTGGCACTGTGCTGAGGGATCACTTCGGTGCTGTTTAGGGTTAAAATTCATTTTCACGGGGCCCGGGAGATAGCATGGAGGTAAGGCGTTTGCCATTCATGCAAAAGGTCATCGGTTTGAATCCCGGTGCCCCATATGGTCCCCCGTGCCTGCCAGGAGCAATTTCTGAGCATGGAGTCAGGAGTAACCCCTGAGCACTGCCGGGTGTGACCCAAAAATCAAAAAAAAAAAAAAAGTTTGGGGCCGGGCGGTGACGCTGGAGATAAGGTGCCTGCGCTAACCTAGGACGGACCGCGGTTTGAATCCCCGGTTCCCCATATGGTCCCCCGTGCCTGCCAGGAGCGACTTCTGAGCAAATAGCCAGGAGTAACCCCTGAGCGTCACTGGGTGTGGCCCCAAAAATAAATAAATAAATAAATTTTAAAAAATTCATTTTCACTATTGAATTTGATGCATGCTACGCAAGATCCCTCCTCACTATACTATTATTTCCAGCCCCAGCAATAGACACATTTTAAGAGCTGTTGCTGGGACTCAAGTGATACTCTAGCAGGATAAGGAGCTTGCTTAGCAGGCCACTGACCCTGGTTCAATCCTCAACCTCCCAAAGGCATTGACAAGAGTAATTCCTGAGTGCAGAGCCAGGTGTAGACCCAAAACAAACTAAACGTTGTTGCTCTAGAAATTATATAGAAGTAGACAAAGAATGGGGCCAAAGAGATAGCCTGGAGGTAAGGCTTTTGCCTTGCATGTAGAAGAATGGTGGTTCAAATTCTGGCATCCCATATGGTCCCCTGAGCCTGCCAGGAGCGATTTCTAAGCATAGAGCCAGGAATAACCCCTAACTGCTGCCGGGTGTGACCCAAAAACAAGGAAGGAAGGAAGAAAGGGAGGGAGGGAGGGAGGAAGGAAGGAAGGAAGGAAGG
>PVKC010012127.1:0-24046 GCA_004027635.1 Crocidura indochinensis
GAATTTAGCATTTAGAATTCATAACATAGATTTTAGAATTTTAGAATTTTGAATATAGATTTTACAATTTAGATGTAGAATATATAATTCTGAATATAAAATTTAGAATTTTAGAAATTCTTATTTATAATTCTGAATGCAAAATTCAGAATTTTTGAATATAGAACTCAGAATTCTGAATATAAAATTTAGAATTTAGATTTTAGAATACTGAATTTAGTATTTTAGAATATAGAAGTAAGAATTCTGAATATCGACTTTAGGATTCTTGAATTTAGAATATAGAATTTTAGAATATAGAATGTAGAATTATGAGTTTACATTTCAAATTTAGAATGATCAAATTTTAGAATCGAATTTAGAATGTGGAATGCAGAATTTAAAGTCTTAGTTTTAGAATGTATGAATAAGCATTTTAGAGTTCAGGATTTTTGAGTTTGAGACTACAATGTAGAGATATATCAATGGAGAATTAGATTTGGTTATTTATGTCTTTTTGAATTTCCTTTATGTTTTGTGCCACACCAGGTGACTACTAATCGATATCCCTGGATATGGAATCAGAAATTATTCTGTGTTTTGGTAACCAACTTGTATGCAAGGGGTATGAAAGCACAATCTGTTCCTGACTAGCACTTGTCAGGCAGGTGCCTACACTTGTGCCACTACAGTATTCAAGTAACACATATTTTATTGTGGAAAAGACGACCCTCCAACCCATACAGACTTCCTGAAAGTATGGAGTTCTATTATATGCTGGTATATGTCATGCTGTAACTTGTTCCACGTTCAGGGATGAAGGATATGCCCCCCACGTACTTTTAAAAAGTAACTTCCTTCTTAGACTTTTGGGAAGGTTTTCATGGGATGAAGTGTCATATGCCAGAAAATATGCAATCTCGAAGTTTAGAGTAGTGGTAGTATCTGGATACTTGGAATTTTAGAATGAAGAATTCTAAGAATTTTGAATTTTGAGGTTTAGAATATAGTTGTAGAATACTAGAATTTAGGATTTCAGAACACCAGAATTTAGAATTTTTGAATATCGAATTTAGACATTTTGAATTTAGAACTTAGGATTTTGCAACGTAGAATTTACAATTTTAGAATTTAGATTATAGAATTGTAGAATATAAAATTTTGAATTTTAGAATTTAGAATCTTGATTTTTAGAATGCAGAATTTAGAAATTTAGCATTTGGAATTTAGAATTATGAATATAGAATGCAGAATTTTAGAATATCGTACAGAGACTTTTCAAATTTAGAACTTAGTATTTTACTATATAGTATTTAGTATTTTAAAATATATAATTTAGAATTTTCGAATATGGAATTTATAAATTTCGAATTTAGAATTCTGAATATGGAATATAGAATTTTAGATTTTAGAATATTGGAATATTAGGATAGTGAAATTAGTAATTTAGAATTTAGAATTCTGAAAGCAGAATATAGAATTTCGGTTTAAGAAATCTAATATACCATTTAAAATTGTAGAATTTAGAACTTATTTTTCTGAGGATACTATATCCAGTTTTAGAATTGAAAATTTAAATTCTGAATATAGATATTAGAATTTAGAATTTTTTTTTAGCTTTTGGGCCACACTCAGTGATGCTCAGGGGTTACTCCTGGCTATTCGCTCAGAAATCTCTCCTGGCAGGCACGGAGGAACATATGCGAAATGGGGGGATCGAACCGCGGTCCGTCCTAGGTTAGTGCAGGCAACTTAATTCCAGTGCCACCGCCCGGTCCGCTAGAATTTATAATTTATGAGTTAGATTTTAAAATATAGAATTTAGAATTCTGAAAAAGAAATTTGAATTTTAGAATTTAGAATTCTGAATATAGAATGCAGAATTTTTGAATTTGAATTTAGATTTCTTAGCATAGATTTTAGAATTTAACATTTTAGAATATAGTATTAAGAATTTTAGAATGTAGACTATATAATTCTGAATATAAAATTTAGAATTATAGAATTTCTTATTTATAATTCTGAATATAAAATTTAAAATTTTCAAATATAGAATACAGAATTCTGAATATAAAATTTAGAATTTAGATTTCAGAATACAGAAGTTAGTATTTTAGAATATAGAAGTTAGAACCCACAATATCAACTTTAGGATTCTTGAATTAAGAATATAGAATGTTATAATATAGAATGTACTATTACGAGTTTACATTTCAAATTTAGAATGATCAAATTTTAGAATCGAACTTAGAATACGGAAAATAGAATTTAGAATCTTAGCAAATAGAATGAGTCAGTAAGCATTTTAGAATTCAGGATTTTAGAGTTTAAGACTAAAATGTAGAGATTTATCAATTGAGAAAAAGATCTGGATATTTATGGCTTTTTGAATTTCTTTTATGTTTTGGGTCACACTAGATGACTACTAAGGATATGCCTGTCTATGGAATCAGAAATGATTCTGTGCTTTGGGAACCAACTGGGATGCTGGAGCATGAGGGCAAACTCTGGCCCTGACTAGCACTACTCAGGCGGTTGCCTCACTTTTTGCCATTAGAGTATTCAAGTAACTCCATATATTCCGGTGGAAAAGAAGGACAGTCCAGCCCATGAAAAACTTCCGAAAATCGGGAGTTCTATTATATGCTGGTAAATGGCATGCTGAGACTTGTTCCAGATGCAGGGATGAGTGATCCGACCCCTCTTACCTTTAAGAAGTAACTTCCTTCTTAGACTTTTCAAAAGGTTTCATGTGTTGAATTGTCATCTTATATACCAGAAAATACGGTAATACGAAGTTCAGAATCATAGGTTGAATCTGCATATTTGGAATTTGAGAATGGAGAATTCTCAGAATTTAGAATTTTGAGTTTTAGAAAATAGTAGTAGAATACTACAATTTTGAATTTTAAAACACTAGATTTTCAAATTTTATAATATCAAATTTAGACATTTCGAATTAAGAACTTAGAATTTTACAACCTAGAATTTATAATTTTAGAATTTAGAACATAGAATTGTAGAGTATAGCATTGTGAATTTTAGAATTTAGAATCTACAATAGTAGAATGTAGAAGTTAGAATTTTGGCATTTGGAATTTAGAATTCTGAATATAGAATGTAGAATTTTAGAATATCGTTTATAGACTTTACAAATTCTGAACTTAGAATTTTACTATATATATTTAGAATATATAATTTAGAATTTTGGAATATGGAATTTAGAATTTTAGATTTTAGATTTCTGAATATGGAATGTAGAATTTTAGAATTTTGAATATTGGAATATCGAAATTAGTCATTTAGGAATAAGATTTCTGAATGGAGAATGTAGACTTTCGGTATTAGAATTCTTTTTTTTTTTTGGTTTTTGGGCCACACCCAATGACGCTCGGGGGCTACTCCTGGCTATGCGCTCAGAAGTCGCCACTGGCTGGCCTGGGGGGCCATATGGGGCAGGGGGGATCGAACCGCGGTCCATCCAAGGCACGCATCTTACCTTCAGCGCCACCGCACGGCCCCCTTCGGTATTAGAATATTAATATACCATTTAGCACTGTAGAATTGAAAACTTAGATTTACGAATATAGAATTAACAAATTTAGAATTTAGCATACTGAATATAGATATTTGAATTTAGAACTTATAAGTTAGAATTTAGAAAATAGAATTTAGAATTCTGAATAGGAATTTGAATTTTAGAATTTAGAATTCAGATATAGAATGTAGAATTTTCGAATTAAGAATTTAGAATTCTGAACATAGATATTGGAATTTTAAAATATAGAATATAAAATTTTGAATTTTAGAATGTAGAATATATAATTCTGAATATAAAATTTAAGTTTTAGAATTTCGTCCTTATAATTCTGAATATAAAATATAGAATTTTCACATATAGAATTCAGAATTCTGAATGTAAAAATTAGAATTTAGTTTTCAGAATACAGAAGTTAGTATTTTAGAATATAGAAGTTAGAATTCTCAATATCAACTTTAGGAATCTTGAATTAAGAATAGAGAATCTTACAATAGAGAATGTAGAATCACGAATTTACAATTTCAAATTTAAAATGATCAAATTGTAGAATCGGATTTAGAATGTGGAAAATAGAATTTAGAATCTTAGCAAATAGAATGAGTCAGTAAGCATCTTGGAATTCAAGATTTTAGATTTTAAGAATAAAATGTAGAGATTTATGATTTTAGAATTAGATTTGGATATTTATGGCTTTTTGAATTTACTTTATGGTTTTGGGTCACACTAGGTGACATGACTGTCTATGGAATCAGAAATGATTCCATGCTTTGGGAACCAACTGGGATGCTGGGGGCATGAGGGCACACTCTGTCCCTGACTAGCACTTGTCAGGCGGTTGCCTCACTTGTTGCCAGTAGAGTGTCGAGTAACCCCTATTTTCGGGTGGAAAATATGGAGCCTCCAACCTTTGAAAAACTTCCAGAAAGTAGGGAGTTCTATTATATGCTGGCAAATGGCATGCTGAGACTTGTTCCAGATGCAGGGATGACTGATCCAAACCCTCTTACCTTTAACAAGTAACTTCCTTCTTAGACATTTCAGAAGGTTACATGGGTTGAAGTGTCATCTTATATACCAGAAAATACGTTAATTACGAAGTTCAGAAGAGTAGCTAGAATCTGCATATTTGGAATATGAGAATGGTGAATTCTCAGAATTTAGAATTTTGAGTTTGAGAATATAGTTGTAGAATACTAGAATTTCGAATAATAGAACACTAGATTTTCGAATTTTAGAATATCGAATTTAGATGTTTCGAATTTAGAACTTAGAATTTTACAACCTAGAATTTATGATTTTATAATTTAGAATATAGAATTGTAGAATATAGCATTGTGAATTTTAGAATTTAGAATCTACAATAGTAGAATGTAGAAGTTAGAAATTTGGAATTTGGAATTTAGAATTCTGAATATATAATGTAGAATTTTAGAATATAGTTATAGACTTTTCAAATTCAGAACTCAGAATTTTACTATATATATTTAGAATATAAAATTTAGAATTTTAGAATATTGAATTTAGAATTTCTGATTTTAGAATTCTGAATTTGGAATGTAGAATTTAGAATATTAGAATATCAAAAGAAGTCATTTAGGAATAAGATTTCTGAATGTAGAGTGTAGACTTTCAGTATTAGAATTCTAATATACCATTTAGCACTGTAGAATTGAAAACTTAGATTTCTGAAGATAGAATTTACAAATTTAGAATTTAGAATTCTGAATATAGATATTTGAATTAAGAACTTATAACCTAGAATTTAGAATATAGAATTTAGAATTCTGAATAAGAATTTTGAATTTTACAATTTAGAATTCAGATATAGAATGTAGAATTTTCCAATTAAGAATTTAGAATTCTGAACATAGATTTTGGACTTTTAGAATTTAGAATATAGAATTTAGAATTTTAGTATGTAGACTATATAATTCTGAATATAAAATTTAGAATTATAGTATTTCTTATTTATAATTCTGAATGGAAAATTTAGAATTTTCGAATATAGAATTCAGAATTCTGAATATAAAATTTAGAATTTAGATTTCAGAATACAGAAGTTAGTATTTTAGAATATAGAATTTAGAATTCGCAATATCAACTTTAGGATTCTTGAATTAAGAATATAGAATCTTAGAATATAGAATGTAGAATTACGAGTTTACATTTCAAATTTAGCATGATCACATTTTAGTATCAAATTTAGAATGTGGAAAATAGAATTTAGAATCTTAGCAAATAGAATGTGTCAGTAAGCATTTCGGAGTTCAGGATTTATAGTTTAAGACTAAAATGTAGATATTTATCAATTGAGTATTAGATTTGGATATTTATGGCTTTTTGAATTTCCTTTATGGTTTTGGGTCACACTCGGTGACTACTAAGGATATGCCTGTCTATGGAATCAGAAATGATTCCATGCTTGGGAACCAACTGGGATGCTGGGATCATGAGGGCACACTCTGGACCTGACTAGCTCTTTTCAGGCGGTTGCCTCACTTTTTGCCACTAGAGTATTCAAGTAACCCCTATTTTCGGGTGCAAAGTTCGAACCATCCAACCCATGAAAAACTCCAAGAAAGTCGGGAGTTCTATTATATGCTGGTAAATGGCATGCTGCGACTTGTTCAAGGTGCATGGATGAGTGATCTGACCCCTCTTAATTTAAGAAGTAACATCCTTCTTAGACATTTAAGAAGGATTCAGGTGTTGAAGTGTCATCTTATATACCAAAATATACGGTAAATACGAGTTCAGAATAGTAGGTGGAATCTGCATGTTTGGAATTTGAGAATGGAGAATTCTCAGAATTTAGAATTTTGAGTTTTAGAAAATAGTTGTAGAATACTAGAATTTAGAAATTTAGAACACAAGATTTTCAAATTTTAGAATATCGAATTTAGACATTTCGAATTTAAAACTTAGAATTTTACAACCTAGAATTTATAATTTTAGAATTTAGAACATAGAATTGAAGAATATAGCATTGTGTATTTTAGAATTTAGAATCTACAATAGTAGAATGTAGAAGTTAGAATATTGGCATTTGGAATTTAGAATTCTGAATATAGAATGTAGAATTTTAGTATATCGTTCATAGTCTTTTGAAAATCAGAACTTAGAATTTACAATATATATTTAGAACATATATATTAGAATTTAAGAATATGGAATTTAGAATTTTAGATTTTAGAATTCCGAATATGGAATGTAGAATTTTAGAATTATAATATTAGAATATCGTAATTAGTCATTTTGGAATAAGATTTCTGAATGTAGAATGTAGACTTCGGTATTAGAATTCTAATATACCATTTAGCACTGTAGAATTGAAAACTTAGATTTCTGAAGATAGAATTTACAAATTTAGAATTTAGAATACTGTATACTGAATATAGATATTTGAATTTAGAAATTATAAGTTAGAATTTAGAATATTAAGCTTAGAATTCTGAATAAGAATTTGAATTTTTGAATTTAGAATTCTGATATAGAATGTAGAATTTTCGAATTAAGAATTTAGAATTCTGAACATATATTTTGGAATTTTAGAATTTAGCTTATAGAATTTTGAATATTAGAATGTAGAATATATAATTCTGAATATAAAATTTAAGTTTTAGAATTTCATCTTATAATTCTGAATATAAAATTTAGAATTTTCGCATATAGATTTCAGAATTCTGAATGTAAAATTTAGAATTTAGATTTCAGAATACAGAAGTTAGTATTTCAGAACATAGAAGTTAGAATTCTCAATGACAACTTTAGGATTGTTGGATTAAGAATATAGAATCTTAGAATACAGAATGTATTCTAATGTTATATTTCAAATATATAATTTATAATTTTAGAACATGGAATTTAGAAGTTTACATTTTAGAATTCCTAATATGGAATGTAGAATTTTAGAATTTAGAATATTAGTATATCGAAATTAGTCATTTAGGAATAAGATTTCTGAATGTAGAATGTAGACTTTCGGTATTAGAATTCTAATATAACATTTAGGACTGTAGAATTGAAAATTTAGATATATGAAGATAGAATTTACAAATTTAGAATTTAGTATACTGAATATAGATATTTGAATTTAGAACTTATAATTTAGAATTTAGAATATATTATTTAGAATTCTGAATAAGAATTTTGAATTTTAGAATTTAGAATTCTGATATAGAATGTAGAATTTTCAGATTAAGAATTTAGAATTCTGAACATATATTTTGGAATTTTAAAATTTAAAATATATAATTTAGAATTTTGGAATGTAGAATATATATTTCTGAATATAAAATTTAAGTTTTAGAATTTCTAAATTATGTTTCTGAATATAAAATTTAGAATTTTCTCATAAAGAATACAGAATTATAAATGTAAACATTAGAATTTAGATCTCAGAATACAGAAGTTTATATTTTAGAATATATAAGTTAGAATTCTCAATATCAACTTTAGGATTATTGAACTAAGAATATAGAATCTTAGAATATAGAATGTAGAATTACGAGTTTACATTTCAAATTTAGAATGATCAAAGTTTAGAATCGAATTTAGAATGTGGAAAATAGAATTTAGGATCTTAGCAAATAGAATGTGTCAGTAAGCATTTTGGACTTCAGGATTTAGAGTTTAAGACTAAAATGTAGAGATTTCTCAATTGAGAATTAGATATGGATATTTATGGCTTTTTGAATTTCCTTTATGGTTTTGGGTCACACTAGGTGACTACTAAGGAAATGCCTGTCTATGGAATCAGAAAAAATTCCGTGCTTTGGGAACCAACTGGGATGCTGGGGGCATGAGGGCACACTCTGGCCCTGACTAGCACTTGCCAGGCGGTTGCCTCACTTTTTGCCACTAGAGTATTCAAATAACCCCTATTTTCGGGTGCAAAAACGGACCCTCCAACCCATGAAAAACTTACAGAAAGTCGGGATTTCTATTATATTCTGGTAAATTTCATGCTGAGACTTGTTCCAGATGCAGGACTGAGTGATCCGACCCCTCTTACCTATAAGAAGTAACTTCCTTCTTAGACATTTCAGAACGTTTTATGTGTTGAAGTGTCATCTTATATACCAGAAAATATGGTAACTACGAAGTTCAGAATAGTAGGTAGAATCTGCATATTTGGAATTTGAAAATGGAGAAATCTCAGAATTTAGAATTTTGAGTTTTAGAAAATAGTTGTAGAATACTAGAATTTCGACTTTTAGAGCACTATATTTTCGAAGTTTAGAATATCGAATTTAGACGTTTCGAATTTAGGACTTAGAACTTTACAACCTAGAATTTATAATTTTAGAATTTAGAACATAGAATTGTAGAATATAGCATTGTGAATTTTAGAATTTAGAATCTACATTAGTAGAATGTAGAAGTTAGAGTTTTGGCATTTGGAATTTAGAATTCTGAATATAGAATGTAGAGTTTTAGAATATTGTTTATAGACTTTTCAAATTCTGAACTTAGAATTTTACTATATATATAGAATATATAATTTAGAATTTTAGAATTGGAATTTAGAATTTTATATTTTAGAATTCTGAATATGGAATGTAGAATTTTAGAATTTTGAATATTAGTATATCGAAATTAGTCATTTAGGAATAAGATTTCTGAATGTAGAATGTAGACTTTCGGTATTAGAATTCTAACAAACCATTTAGCACTGTAGAATTGAAAACTTAGATATCTGAAGATAGAATTTACAAATTTAGAATTCTGATTATAGATATTTGAATTTAGAACTTAAAAGTTATAATTTAGAATATAGAATTTAGAATTCTGAATAAGAATTTTGAATTTTAGAATTTAGAATTCTGATATAGAACGTAGAATTTTCGAATTAAGAATTTAGAATTCTGATCATAGATTTTGGAATTTTAGAATTTAGAATATAGAATTTAGAATTTTAGAATGTAGAATGTATAATTCTGAATATAAAATTTAAGTTTTAGAATTTCGACCTTATGATTCTGAATATAAAATTTAGAATTTTCACATAAAGAATTCAGAATTCTGAATGTAAAATTTAGAATTTAGATTTCAGAATACAGAAGTTAGTATTTTAGAATATAGAAGTTAGAATTCTCAATATGAACTTTATTGTTTTTGAACTAAGAATATAGAATCTTAGAATATAGAATGTAGAATTACGAGTTAACATATCAAATTTAGAATGATCACATTTTAGAATCGAATTTAGAATGTGGAAAATAGAATTTAGGATCTTAGCAAATAGAATGTGACAGTAAGCATTTTGGAGTTCAGGATATAGAGTTTAAGACTAAAATGTAGATATTTATCAATTGAGAATTAGATTTGGATATTAATGGCTTTTTGAATTTCCTTTATGGTTTTGGGTCACACTAGGTGACTACTAAGGATATGCCTGTCTATTGAATCAGAAATGATTCCGTGCTTTGGGAACCAACTGGGATGCTGGGGGCATGAGGGCACACTCTGGCCCTGACTAGCACTTGTCAGGTGGTTGCCTCACTTTTTGCCTCTAGAGTATTCAATTAACCCTTATTTTCGGATGCAAAAGACGGACCATCCAACTCATGAAAAACTTCCTCAAAGTCGGGAGTTCTATTATATGCTGGTAAATGTCATGCTGAGACTTTTTCCAGATGCAGGATTGAGTGATCTGACCCCTCTTACTTTTAAGAAGTAACTTCCTTCTTAGATATTTCAGAAGGTTTCATGTATTGAAATGTCATTTTATATACCAGAACCTACGGTAATTACGAAGTTCAGAATAGTAGGTAGAATCTGCATATTTGGAATTTGAGAATGTTGAATTCTCAGAATTCAGAAGTTTGAGTTTAAGAAAATAGTTGTAGAAACTAGAATTTCGAATTTTAGAGCACTAGATTTTCGAATTTTAGAATATCGAATTTAGACGTATCGAATTTAGAACTTAGAATATAACAACCTAGAATTTATAATTTTTTAATTTAAAGCATAGAATTGTATAATATAGCATTTTGAATTTTCGACTTTAGAATCTACAATAGTAGAATGTAGAAATTAGAATTTTGGCTTTTGGCATTTAGAATTCTGAATATAGAATGTTGAATTTTAGAATATGGTTTATAGACTTTTCAAATTCTGAACTTAGAATTTTAGTATATATATTTAGAATATATAATTTATCATTTTAGAATATGTAATTTAGAATTTTAGATTATGGAATTCAAAAATGGAATGTAGTATTTTAGAATTTAGAATATTAGAATATCAACATTAGTCATTTATTAATAAGATTTCTGAATGTAGAATGTAGACTTTCGGTTTTAGAATTCTAATATACCATTTAGCACTGTAGAATTGAAAACTTAGATTTCTGAAGATAGAATATACAAATTTTGAATTTAGAATTTAGAATACTGAATATAGATATTTAATTTAGAACTTAAAATTTAGAATTTATAATATAGAATTCAGAATTCTGAGTAAGAATTTTGAATTTTAGAATTTAGAATTCTGATATACAATGTAGATTTTTCGAATTAAGAATTTAGAGTTCTTAACATAAATTTTGGAATTTTAAAATTTAGAATATAGAATTTATAATTTTAGAATGTAGAGTATATAATTTTGAATATAAAATTTAAGTTTTAGAATTTCTTCCTTATAATTCTGAATATAAAATTTAGAATTTTCACATATAGAATACAGAATTCTGAATGTAAAATTTAGAATTTAGATTTCAGAATACAGAAGTTAGTATTTTAGAATATAGAAGTTAGAATTCTCAATATCAACTTTAGGATTCTTGGAATAAGAATTTAATTTAGAAGTTAAAATTTAGAATTTAGAATATAGAATTCAGAATTCTGAGTAAGAATTTTGAATTTTAGAATTTAGGATATAGAATGTAGAATTACGAGTTTACATTTCAAATTTAGAATGATCATTTTTAGAATCGAAATTAGAATGTGGAAAATAGAATTTAGGATCTTAGCAAATAGAATGTGTCAGTAAGCATTTTGGAGTTCAGGATTTAGAGTTTAAGACTAAAATGTAGAGATTTCTCATTGAGAATTAGACTAAGATATATATATGGCTTTTCCAATTTCCTTTACGGTTTTGGGTAACACTGTGCTTTGGGAACCAACTGGGATGCTGGGGGCATGAGGGCACACTCTGTCCCTGACTACCACTTGTCAGGCAGTTGTCTCACTTTTTGCCACTAGAGTATTCATGTAACCCCTATATTCGGGTGCTAAAACGGACCTTCCAACCCATGAAAAAAATCCTGACCGACGGGAGTTCTATTATATGCTGGTAAATGGCATGCTGAGACATGTTCCAGATGCAGGATTGAGTGATCTGACCCCTCTTACTTTTAAGAAGTAACTTCCTTCTTAGACATTTCAGAAGGTTTCATGTGTTGAAGTGTCATTTTATATACCAGAACGTACGGTAATTATGAAATTCAAAATAGTTGTTAGAATCTGTATATTTGGAATTTGAGAATGGTGAATTCTCGGAATTTAGAAGCTTGAGTTTTAGAAAATAGTTGTAGAAACTAGAATTTCGAATTTTAGAGCACTAAATTTTCTAATTTTAGAATATTGAATCTAGATGTTTCAAAATTAGAACTTAGAATTTTACAACCTAGAATTTATAATTTTAGAATTTAGAACATAGAATTGTAGAATATAGCATTGTGAATTTTAGACTTTAGAATCTACAATAGTAGAATGTAGAAGTCAGAATTTTGCCATTTGGAATTAAGAATTCTGAATATAGAATGCAGAATTTTAGAATATTGTTTATAGACTCTTCAAATTCAGAACTAGAATTTTACTATATATATTTAGAATACATAATTTAGAATTTTAGAATATGGAATTTAAAATTTTAGATTTTTGAATTACTAATATGGAATGTAGAATTATAGAATTTAGAATATTAGAATATCGAAATTTAGTAATAAGATTTCTGAATGTACAAAGTCGACTTTCGGTATTAGAATTCTAATATACCATTTAGCACTGTAGAATTGAAAACTTAGATTCCTGAAGATAGAATTTACAAATTCAGAATTTAGAATTTAGAATTCTGAGTATAGATATTTTAATTTAGAACTTAAAAGTTAGAATTTAGAATATAGAATTTAGAATTCTGAATAAGAATTTTGAATTATAGAATTTAGAATTCTGATATAGAATGTAGAATTTTCAAATTAAGAATTTAGAATTCTGAACATAGATCTTGGAATTTTAGAATTTAGAATGTAGAGTATATAATTTTGAATATAAAATTTAAGTTTTAGAATTTCGTCCTTATAATTCTGAATATAAAATTTAGAATTTTCGCCTATAGAATAGAGAATTCTGAATGTAAAATTTAGAATTTAGATTTCAGAATACAGAAGTTAGTATTTTAGAATATAGAAGTTAGAATTCTGAATATCAACATTTGGATTTTTGAATGAAGAATATAGAATCTTAGAATATAGAATGTAGAATTACCAGTTTACAATACAAATTTAGAATGATCAAACTTTAGAATGGAATTTAGAATGTGGAAAATAGAATTTAGAATCTTAGCAAATAGAATGTGTCATTAAGCAATTTGGAGTTCAGGATTTAGAGTTTAAGACTAAAATGTAGAAATTTCTCAATAAGAATTAGATTTGGATATTTATGGCTTTTTGAATTTCCTTTATGGTTTTGGGTCACACTAGGTGACTACTAAGGATACGCCTGTCTATGGAATCAGAAATGATTCCGTGCTTTGGGAACCAACTGGGATGCTGGGGGCATGAGGGCACTCTCTGTCCCTGACTAGCACTTGTCAGGCGGTTGCCTCACTTTTTGCCACTAGAGTATTCAATTAACCCCTATTTTAGGGAGCAAAAGACAGACCCTCCAACCCATGAAAAACTTCCAGAAAGTCAGGAGTTCTATTATATGCTGGTAAATGGCATTCTGAGACTTGTTCCAGATGCAGGATTGAGTGATCGACACCTCTTACCTTTAAGAAGTAACTTCCTTCTTAGACATTTAAGAAGGTCTCATGTGTTGAAATGTCATTTTATATACCAGAACATACGGTAATTACGAATTTCAGAATAGTAGGTAATATCTGCATATTTGGAATTTGAGAATGGAGAATTCTCAGAATTTAGAAGTTTGAGTTTTAGAAAATAGTTGTAGAAACTAGAATTTCGAATTTTAGAGCACTAGATTTTCGAATTTTAGAATATCGAATTTAGACGTTTCGAATTTAGAACTTAGAATTTTACAACCAAGAATTTATAATTTTAGAATTAAGAACATAGAATTGTAGAATATAGCATTGTGAATTTTAGACTTTAGAATCTACAATACTAGAATGTAGAAGTTAGCATTTTGCCATTTGAAATTTAGAATTCTGAATATATAATGAAGAATTTTAGAATATCGTTTATAGACTTTTCAAATTCTGAACTTAGAATTTTACTATATATATATTAGAATATATAATTAATAACTTTAGAATATGGAATTTAGAATTTTAGATTATAGAATTCCTAATATGGAATGTAGTATTTAAGAATTTAGAGTATTGGAATATCGAAATTAGTCATTTAGTAATAAGATTTCTGAATATAGAATGTAGACTTTCGGTATTAGTATTATAATACAACATTTAGCACTGTGGAATTGAAAACTTAGATTTCTGAAGATAGAATTTACAAATTAAGAATTTAGAATACTGAATGTAGATATTTGAATTTAGAACTTAAATATTAGAATTTAGAATATAGAATTTAGAATTCCGAGTAAGAATTTTGAATTTTAGACTTAGAATTCTGATATAGAATGTAGTATTTTCAAATTAAGAATTTAGAATTCTGAACATAGATTTTGGAATTTTAAAATTTGTAATATAGAATTTAGAATTTTATAATGTAGAGTATATAATTTTGAATATAAAATTTAAGTTTTAGAATTTCGTCCTTATAATTCTAAATATAAAATATAGAATTTTCGCATATAGAATACAGAATTCTGAATGTAAAATTTAGAATTTAGATTTCAGAATACAGAAGGTAGTATTTTAGAATATAGAAGTTAGAATTCAGAATATCAACTTTAAAATTCTTGAATTAAGAATATAGGATCTTGGGAGCCGGGAGGTGGCGCAGGAGGTAAGGTGCCTGCTGCCTTGCCTAGGACAGACCACGGTTCGATCCCCCGGTTCCCATATGGTCCCCCGTGCCTGCCAGGAGCGACTTCTGAGCGCGTAGCCAGGAGTAACCCCTGAGCGTCACTGGGTGTGGCCCAAAAACCAAAAAAAAAAAAAAAAGAATATAGGATCTTAGAATATAGAATGTAGAATTACCAGTTTACAATACAAATTTAGAATGATCAAACTTTAGAATGGAATTTAGAATGTGGAAAATAGAATTTAGAATCTTAGCAAATAGAATGTGTCATTAAGCAATTTGGTGTTCAGGATTTAGAGTTTAAGACTAAAATGTAGAAATTTCTCAATGAGAATTAGATTTGGATTTTTATGGCTTTTTGAATTTCCTTTATGGTTTTGGGTCACACTAGGTGACTACTAAGGGTATGCTTGTCTATGGAATCAGAAATGATTCCGTGCTTTGGGAATCAACTGGGATGTTGGGGGCATGAGGGCACACTCTGTCCCTGACTAGCACTTGCCAGGCGGTTGCCTCACTTTTTGCCACTAGAGTATTCAAGTAACCCCTATTTTGGGAGCAAAAGACAGACACTCCAACCCATGAAAAACTTCCAGAAAGTCAAGGGTTCTATTATATGCTGGTAAATGGCATTCTGAGACTTGTTCCAGATGCAGGATTGAGTGATCCAACCCCTCTTACCTTTAAGAAGTAACTTCCTTCTTAGACATTTCAAAAGGTTTCATGTTTTGAAGTGTCATCTTATATACCAGAAAGTACGGTAACTACGAAGTTCAGAATAGTAGGTAGAATCTGAATATTTGGAATTTCAGAATGGAAAAATCTCAGAATTAAGAATTTTGAGTTTTATAAAATAGTTCTAGAAACTAGAATTTCGACTTTTAGAGCACTAGCTTTTCGAATTTTAGAATATTGAATTTAGACATTTCGAAATTAGAACTTAGAATTTTACAACCTAGAATTTATAATTTTAGTATTTAGAACATAGAATTGTAGAATATAGCAATGTGAATTTTAGAATTTAGAATCTACAATAGTAGAATGTAGAAGTTAGAATTTTGCCATTTGGAATTTAGAATTCTCAATATAGAATGTAGAATTTTAGAATATCATTTATAGACTTAAAATTCAGAACTTAGAATTTTACTATATATTAAGGATACAAAATTTATAATTTTAGAACATGGAATTTAGTATTTTACGTTTTATAATTCCTAATATGGAATGTAGATATTTTGAATTTAGAATATTAGAATATCGAAATTAGTCATTTAGGAATAAGATTTCTGAATGTAGAATGTAGACTTCCGGTATTAGAATTCTAATATACCATTTTGGACTGTAGAATTGAAAACTTAGATTTACGAAGATAGAATTTACAAATTTAGAATTTAGAATTCTGAATATAGATATTAGAATTTAGAACTTAAAAGTTAGAATTTAGAATATAGAATTCTGAATAAGAATTTTGAATTTTAGAATTTAGAATTCTAATATAGAATGTAGACTTTTCGAATAAAGAATTTGGAATTCTGAACATAGATTTTGGAATTATAGAAATTGGAATATAGAATTTAGAATTTTAGAATGTATAATATATAATTCTGAATATAAAATTTAATTTTCAGAATTTCATCTTATAATTCTGAATATAAAATTTAAAATTTTCGCATAAAGAATTCAGAATTCTGAATGTAAAATTTAGAATTTAGATCAGAATACAGAAGTTAGTATTTTAGAATATAGAAGATAGAATTCTCAATATCAACTTTAGGATTCTTGAATTAAGAATATAGGATCTAGAATATAGAATGTAGAATTATGAGTTTACATTTCAAATTTAGAAAGATCATATTTTAGAATCGAATTTAGAATGTGGAAAATAGAATTCAGAATCTTAGCAAATAGAATGTGTCAGTAAGCATTTTGGAGTTCAGGATTTAGAATTTAAGCCTAAAATAAAGAGATTTATCAATTGAGAATTAGATTTGGATATTTATGGCTTTTTGAATTTCCTTTATGGGTTTGGGTCACTCTAGGTGACTACTAAGGATATGCCTTTCTATGGAATGAGAAATGATTCCTTGCTTTGGGAACCAACTGGGATGCTGGGTGCATGAGTGCACACTCTGTCCCTGACTAGCACTTGCCAGGCTGTTGCCTCATTTTTTGCCACTAGAGTTTCGAGTAACCCCTATTTTCGGGTGGAAATGACGGAGCCTCCAACCCATGAAAAACTTCCAGAAAATCGGGAGTTCTATTATATGCTGGTAAATGGCATGCTGAGACTTGTTCCAGATGCAGGGCTGAGTGATGCGTACAATCTTACCTTTAACAAGGAACTTACTCCTTATACATTTCAGAAGGTTTCATGTGTTGAAATGTCATCTTATATACCAGAAAATACGGTAATTCCGGAGAACAGAATAGTAGGTAGAATTTACATCTTTGGAATCTGAGAATGGAGAATTCTGAGAATTTAGAATTTTGAGTTTTAGAATACAGTTGTAGAATACTAAATTTCGAATTTTAGAATATCGAATTTAGACATTTCAAATTTAGAACTTACAATTTTACAACCTAGAATTTATAATTTTACAATTTAGAACATAGAGTTGTAGAATATAGCATTGTGAATTTTAGAATTTAGAATCTACAATAGTAGAATGTAGAAGTTAGAATTATGGCATTTGTAATTTAGAATTACGAATATAGAACGTAGAATTTTAGAATATCGTTTATAGGCTTTTCAAATTCAGAACTTAGAATTTTACTATATATATTTAGAATATATAATTTAGAATTTTAGAATATGGAATTTAGAATTTTAGATTATGGAATTCTGATAATGGAATGTAGAATTTTAGAATTTAGAATGTTAGATATCAAAATTAGTCATTTAGGAATAAGATTACTGAATGTAGAATGTAGACTTTCGATATTAGAATTCTAATATAACATTTATCACTGTAGAATTGAAAACTGAGATTTCTGAAGATAGAATTTTCAAATTTAGAATTTACAATACAGAATATAGATGTTTGAATTTAGTACTTATAAGTCAGAATTTAGAATATAGAATTTAGAATTCTGAATAAGAATTTTGAATTTTAGAATTTATAATTCTGATATAGAATGTAGAATTTTCGAGTTAAGAATTTAGAATTCTGACCATAGATTTTGGAATTTTAGAATTTAGAATATAGAATATAGAATTTTAGAATGTAGAATATATAATTCTGAATATAAAATTAAAGTTTTAGAATTTCATCCTTATGATTCTGAATATAAAATTTAGAATATTCGCATATAGAATTCAGAATTCTGAATGTAAAATTTAGAATTTAGATTTCAGAATACAGAAGTTAGTATTTTAGAATATAGAAGTTAGAATTCTCAATATCAACTTTAGGATTCTTGAATTAAGAATATAGAATCTTAGAATATAGAATGTAGAATTATGAGTTTACATTTCAAATTTAGAAAGATTACATTTTAGAATCGAATTTAGAATGTGGAAAATAGAATTTAGAATCTTAACCAATAGAATGTCAGTAATAAGTTAGAGTTTGAGACTAAAATGTAGAGATTTATCAATTGAAAATTAGGTTCGGATATTTATGGCTTTTTGAATTTCCTTTATGGTTTTGGTTCACACTAGGTGACTACTGAGGATATGCCTGTCTGTGGAATCAGAAATGATTCCGTGGTTTGGGAACCAACTGGGATGCTGAGGCATGAGTGCACACTCTGTCCCTGACTAGCACTTGCCAGGCGGTTGCCTCACTTTCTGCCACTAGAGTATTCAAGTAACCCCTATTTTCGGGTGGAAAAGAGGGAGCCTCCAACCCATGAAAAACTTCCAGAAAGTCGGGATTTCTATTATATGCTTGTAAATGGCATGCTGAGACTTAATCCAGATGCAGGGATGAGTGATCCGACCACTCTTACCTTAAACAAGTAAATTCTTTCTTAGACTTTTCAGAAGTTTTCATGTGTTGAAGTGTCATCTTATATACCAGAAATTAAGGAAATTCCGAATTTCAGAATAATAGGTAGAATCTGCATATTTGGAATTTGAGAATGGAGAATTCTCAGAATTTAGAATTTTGATTTTTAGAGTAGAGTTGTAAAACACTAGAATTTCGAATTTTAGAACTCTAGATTTTCGAATTTTAGAATATCGAATTTAGACGTTTTGAATTTTGAACTTAGAATTTTACAACCTAGTATTTATAATTTTAGAATTTAGAGCACAGAATTGTGGAATATAGCATTGTGAATTTTAGAATATAGAATCTACAATAGTAGAATGTAGAAGTCAGTATTTTGGCATTTGGTATTTAGAATTCTGAATATAGAATGTAGAATTTTAGAATATTGTTTATAGACTTTTCAAATTCAGAACTTAGAATTTTACTATATATATTTAGAATATATAATTTAGAATTTTAGAATATGGAATTTACAATTTTAGATTTTAGAATTCTGAATATGTAATGTAGAATATTAGAATTCAGAATATTAGAATATCGAAATTAGTCATTTAGGAATAAGATCTGAATGTAAAATGTAGACTTCGGTATTAGAATTCTAATATACAATTTAGCCCTGTAGAATTGAAAAATGAGATTTCTGAAGATAGAATTTACAAATTGGGAGTTTAGAATTCTGAATATAGATATTTGAATTTAGAACGTAAAAGTTAGAATTTAGAATATAGAATTTAGAATTCTGAATAAGAATTTTGAATTTTAGAATTTAGAATTCTGATATAGAATGTAGAATTTTCGAGTTTAGAATTTAGAATTCGGGACATAGATTTTTGGAATTTTAGAATTTAGAATATAGAATTTAGAATTTTAGAATGTACAATATATAATTCTGAATATAAAATTTAAGTTTTAGAATTTCATCCTTATGATTCTGAATATAAAATTTAGAATGTTCACATATAGAATTCAGAATTGTGAATGTAAAATTTAGAATTTAGATTTCAGAATACAGAATTTAGTATTTTAGATTATAGAAGTAAGAATTCTCAATATCAACTTTAGGATTCATGAATCAAGAATATAGAATCTTAGAATATAGAATGTAGAATTACGAGTTTACATTTCAAATTTAGAAAGATCACATTTTAGAATCGAATTTAGAATGTGGAAAATAGAATTTAGAATCTTAACAAATAGAATGTGTCAGTAATGTGTTAGAGTTTAAGACTAAAATGTAGAGATTTATCAATTGAAAATTAGATTCGGATATTTATGGCTTTTTGAATTTCCTTTATGGTTTTGGTTCACACTAGGTGACTACTAAGGATATGCCTGTCTATGGAATCAGAAATGATTCCGTGCTTTGGGAACCAACTGGGATGCTGAGGAGTGAGGTCACACTCTGTCCCTGACTAGCACTTGTCAGGCAGTTGCCTCACTTTTTGCCAGTAGAGTATTCAATTAACCCCTATTTTCGGGTGGAAAAGAGGGAGCCTCCAACCCATGAAAAACTTCCAGAAAGTCGGGATTTCTATTATATGCTGGTAAATGGCATGCTGAGACTTGTTCCAGATGCAGGGATGAGTGATCCGACCACGCTTACCTTAAACAAGTAACTTCCTTCTTAGAATTTTCAGAAGGTTTCATGTGTTGAATTGTCATCTCATATACCACAAAATACGGTAATTCCAAAGTTCAGAATAATAGATTAGAATCTGCATATTTGGAATTTGAGAATGGAGAATTCTCAGAATTTAGAATTTTGACTTTTAGAATATAGTTGTAGAATACTAGAATTTCGAATTTTAGAACTCTAGATTTTCGAATTTTAGAATGTCGAATTTAGGTTTTTTGAATTTTGAACTTAGAATTATACAACCTAGTATTTATAATTTTAGAATTTAGAACATAGAATTGTAGAATATAGCATTGTGACTTTTAGAATTTAGAATATACAATAGTAGAATGTAGAAGTTCGAATTTTGGCATTTGGAATTTAGAATTCTGAATATAGAATGTAGAATTTTAGAATATCCTTTATAGACTTTTCAAATTCAGAACTTAGAATTTTACTATATATATTTAGAATATATAATTTAGAATTTTAGAATATGGAATTTAGATTTTTAGTTTTCAGAATTCTGAATATGGAATGTAGAATTTTAGAATTTAGAATATTAGAATATTGAAAGTAGTCACTTAGGAATAAGATTTCTGAAGGTAGAATGTAGACTTTCAGTATTAGAATTCTAATATACCTTTTAGCACTGTAGAATTGAAAACTGAGATTTCTGAAGATAGAATTTACAAATTTAGAATTAAGAATTCTGAATATAGATATTTGAATTTACAACTTATAAGTTAGTATTTAGAAAATAGAGTTTAGAATTCTGAATAAGAATTTTGAATTTTAGAATTTAGACTTCTGATATAGAATGTAGAATTTTCGAATTAAGAATTTAGAATTCTGAACATAGATTTTGGAATTTTAGAATTTAGAATATAGAATTTAGAATTTTAGAATGTAGAATATATAATTCTGAATATAAAATTTAAGTTTTAGAATTTCTTATATTCTGAATATAAAGTTGAGAATGTTCCAATATAGAACACTGATTTTGGGAAGTCCCATGCGGAAGGCCTTCTCTCTAACTTGGGTGTGCTGGGGGCTTTTATAGGCTCCTAGCTGCCCCCTCTTCGGCCCCCTGCCTCCAGGCCTCCTGGGATGGCAGCCCAGGTGGTCAGACCAGGTGCGTTGGGGGGTGTCCCCTCCTAGATGGGGTCCCAAGCTTTCCCTGCACTTCCCCTATATCTGGGGTAGGAAAAGCCCATGGTGTGGGGTGGAGGATCCTGGCTTCCGGCTCTCTGTCTATCTTTTCTTGAGCTGGAGGCAGGGTTTACCCAGCATGGATTTAGGGAAGCCCCATGCGGAAGGCCTTCTCTCTAATTTGGGTGTGCTGGTGGCCTTGATAGGCTCCTAGCTGCCCCCTCTTCGGCCACCAGCCTCCAGGCCTCCTGGGGTGGAAACTGCGCGGGGGCTAACACCCCCGCACGCACTGTCCCACTCCCATACAAAACTTATTTTTTACTCCTTTACTCTTACCGTCCCAAACACCACTAACCCACTTTTCTCCTTTTAACTTCAGTGCTTCACAGTCTAATCACAGACCAACATCATGTGTTGTGTTTTACAACCCTGAACTATTTCAAAAGACATACAATGGACACGAATTTCTTTTAAATATTCTTTTTTTTTCCTCTTTGACATCTATAAATCTTAGTAAATATTCTCTTGACTTAGACGGTCCTAACCACTTTTTTTCTTCACTTTATGAGTTGTTCATTAAGTAATTCTGGTGATAGAATCCCCCAGTTAATGCTTTTGATTGAACCATGTCATTGAGTTTGTTGGATTTGTTTTGTGCTCCCTATATTTGTCAGTAACACCATGTGGCATTGTTCCTTTTTGCATAGGCACATTAAAATGGGAAATTACTATCCATACAAATAAGATCTTATTTAATAGAGATTGGAACACACAAATCTTGTAATGTAAAGGAACCTTATACCCTGAACACTGACATAATGACCTGGCACAGGCCTCAGAAGAAATGGCATTATCCATTCGCCTCTGAACCATGGAAACAATCCACGAAACATCCAAGTTGTCTATAACATCACCAGGAAATTATCCTCTATCACGGAAGACCCTACCACTGCTCAAAAGTCGAACTGCTCTGAATTTTCTTCCTTTAACACTGAGAAGACTAACAACAACAAGGATCTGCTTACAGGATAGGGCTTCATGCATTGCTCTTTTATTATGAGGTGAGGCAGGAGGACGCTCCACATTCTAACTTCAATGCAGGATATGCAGATTCCATGATCTTTGATACAGAAACATGATACCAACAACAGAGACTGTGTAAAAAAATAAAAGTGTGTTGGCACTACAGTGTATTGGATTGGACTATCTAGCTTGCCTGGAGCCTAGAGTTTGGCTTATGCCAGAAAACTTCAGGGATATGGTCTCTTTGTATTTAGGCCAAGATCATTTCTTTCCATGCCCCTCATATTTTGGTGGGCCTATGCAAACAACAATTGCCACTCTAACACCATTTTTTACTGTGCTCCTTTGACTCTAATCCTTACAAAAAAACCACTTAAATTTTTGAGGTTAACTTCAACTAATATACATGTATATGGAAATGTTAAAAAATAGTTTGCCTTTAATGTTTAAGGAGTTACATAAGTTTTATGGCTTTAGATAGCATCGTGTGCAATTAAGAAACATTATAATGTATATAATTATATAATAATTATAATAATATAATCTGGGGACTTGACAAACAAAGTAATTGTACATGGATTCTGTTTTATTTATCTTAATGTTCATTGACCAAAAGTTCAAAGTTAACAAATCAGCAAGGGGACTTATTCTGAGAATTATGTTACTTGTGATTTTCCTTCTGTAACCTTAACTTGTCCTCTCTCTTTGCATCTTTGTCCTCATAATTAAAAATAAAAATATTTTAAAAAAGAATGTTCGCATATAGAATTCAGAATTCTGAATGTAAATTTAGAATTTAGATTTAAGAATACAGAAGTTGGTATTTTAGAATATAGAAGTTAGAATTCACAATATCAACATAAGGATTCTTGAACTAAAAATATAGAATCTTAGAATATAGAATGTAGAATTACGAGTTTACATTTCAAATTTAGAATGATCATATTTTAGAATCGAATTTAGAATGTGGAAAATAGAATTTAGAATCTTAACAAATAGAATGTGTCAGTAATGTGTTAGAGTTTAAGAATAAAATGTAGAGATTTATCAATTGAGAATTAGATTTGGATATTATGGCTTTTTGAATTTCCTTTATGGTTTTGGGTCACACTAGGTGACTACTAAGGATATGCCTGTCTATGGAATCAGAAATGATTTGGTGCTTTGGGAACCAACTGGGATGTTGGGGGCATGAAGGCACACTCTGCCTCTGACTAGCACTTGCCAGGTGGTTGCCTCACTTTTTGCCAGTAGAGTATTCAAATAACCCCTATTTTCAGGTGGAAAAGATGGAGCCTCCAACCCATGAAAAACTTCCAGAATGTCGGGATTTCTATTATATGCTGGTAAATGGCATGCTAAGACTTAATCCAGATGCAGGGATGAGTGATCCCACACTCTTACCTTAAACAAGTAACTTCTTTCTGAGACTTTTCAGAAGGGTTCATGTGTTGAAGTGTCGTCTTTTATACCAGAAAGTAAGGAAATTCCGAATTTCAGAATAATAGGTAGAATCTGCATATTTGGAATTTGAGAATGGAGAATTCAAAGAATTCAGAATTTTGAGT
>PVKC010012128.1:0-24026 GCA_004027635.1 Crocidura indochinensis
AAGAATTAAAATTCAGCTTTAATATGATTTTTCTCCATCATTTCTTATAAACTATAATTATGCACAAATAAATATATATGTTTTATTTGAGTAAGCATACCTTTTATAAAGTTTATAGTAAAAGCATATATACATAGAAAATAAAATTGTCTTACAAAAATTTGTGACATATAACAAAAAGTCAATTGTCTTAAAAGTTTAATGTTATCAGTGGTCAGAAAGATAATATAAGGAATACAGTGCTTATCTTTTAATTATGATGATGCCAAACAGAGCATATGGTACCCCAAACACCACCAGGGGTCTCTCCTGAGCAGAGAATCAGCTCCTGTGCAAGCTGGTAGTAAACCAAATCTACTCCACAACCACCATTCCCCCAAATCAAAAAAAAAAAAAAAAAGAAAAAAAGAAAAACTGAATGAAATCAAATCAAACACACACACAACTACAAGGCAAATCAATTTTAAAAGCTTTCTGTTGAACTGAAAATACTCAAGATACTTTATTTGGGGGGGGGTGTAGGTCAGGGCAGAGGGGTTCTATATCAGGTGGTAGAGGTCAGGAATTATTTCTGTTGGAATTTGAGGAACCATACAAGGCACTGGGGATTGTACCAGGGTCAGTGATGTGTGATGTGCAAGGCATACACCCAACCCACTGTACTACCTCTCTAACTTCAAGTGATAAATATTTTATAAACTGTTTAAAAGAGAGAACTTAAGCACTTAGTCATAAAATAAGACTGGAGTTAGTCTTCTGTCCCTTTTCTTATGTTCACTATATTGCATATGCTTGAGGGTCACATTATAACTATCTGCTTTTTAGTGCCACCTTTTGGTGGCACTCTTGTTATAACATAATATCAGAATTTAACAACTGGAGATTTATGTGTGTAATCTAAATTCTAAAACAGTAAGTCCATGCTTTTAGCTTTTCACATGAGCAATATAACTTACTGACTTACAGGATATTATCATTCATAAATATTTACTCACAGATTCTCCAAGAAAACAGACACTGTCAAGTTATCCTGAAAAGCTTTTCTGGATCATGGAGTTAAGAAAAAGCCATAAATCATAAAGAAAATAAAACCTCCATCTTTCTTTATATTATTTTCTTGTCACCCAATACAAATTCCAGCTCTTACATTTATAAATACTCTGCTCTTAATTACATTTACTATTCCCCTTTCAGGAAATTCAACAATTAGTTGTGGTTACTTAAAAACTATGTCACTGATAAATAGAAAAAAAGAGTGTTCTATGTTCTTTCTGGGGCTTTGTAATTAGTCTTAAATTTTAAACCCAGGGATTTCATTTATCCACTGAAAAGAATACATTAGCTCTAACAATCATCCTCTGATAGCTCGTGTCTTTATAAAAATAAATATTAAGCTCCAGGTAACATCAAAAATCTCTAAATTTTCAGGCGTTGCCTGTTTATATCTTTTTTAATTACAGTTAAAAATATGACTAATAACATATATCTGTCTTACATTAGTAAAAAAACATCTTTGTGACCCAGTATCTGTTACATATTCAGATAACTTATTCATTAAAGATATTATTTGACATACTCACCATCAAAGTCCAATTGCTAAAGAGCTCACTGCCATCTAAAAATCTACTGTAATTGAAATAGAAAATATTTTTCAGGGGCCCGGGAGATAGCATGGAGGTAAGGCGTTTGCCTTTCATGCAAAAGGTCATTGGTTCAAATCCCGGTGCCCCATATGGTCCCCCATGCCTGCCAGGAGCAATTTCTGAGCATGGAGCCAGGAGTAACCCCTGAGCACTGCCGGGTGTGACCCCCCCCAAAAAAAAAGAAAATATTTTTCAACTGTATTATATTGTATGAGACTTGAAGTCAATAAACACTCACCTTTTGAAACAGAATTTATGAGTTCTTAATATAAAATAGAAGGTTGCCTATAAAATTCAATATTCCTTATACAGGGCTGATTGATAGCACAGTAGGGCATTTGCCTTAAACACAGTAGACCAGGGACAGACCAAGGTTCGAACCCCAGCATCCTATATGGTCAGCTGAGCCTGCCAGGAGCAATTTCTGAGCACAGATCCAGGAGTAACCCCTGAGCACCACTGGATGTAACCCCAAAACTAAATATATATATATATATATATATATATATTCCTTATACATTTGCATCTTTTATACTGATTTTCCAGGGATGGTTTGGGGAATGTGATGGGAGAATTGATGTCATTTATATTATAATGACTGTAAAAAATTAATACTCAATATAAGTGCTTCAGGTGAGCTCAAACTGAAGTGTCCAAATGTGGTGGTAATTGGATCATCTCAATATTTGGTTCCATTGTTTTTGCTTTTGGTTTCTATTCTGTTTTTGTTTCATTCCAAATATTCCTGCATTATGCTATGTTTTCATTTTAGGAATTCTCTTGAATATTGTTGATTGTAGTTCTACTACCAAAACATAAAGAGTTAATCAGGAAAGTCATTCAAGGAGACTATGGTCGCTGCACTAGAAAACTATGCTTCTCCTGAGCCTTACAAGATTTCAGCTTTCTTAATGAAGATTCTCAATAATCATGAGATTTATGGAGTTATAAAACAGTAAGTGACAGCAACTACAAAGTAAATGACAGCAAATGCAATATAAATGAAAAGAAATATATGTTTTAAACATGCTTCAATAAGTATAAACTCCTGGGCCCAGGAATACTATAGGACGTAGGTATTTGCAATGCATTCAATAGACCCTAGTTCTATTCACCTACCTACACACTGGTCCCTAAGCTCTGCCAGGGGGTCACCTGTGAACAGAGCCATAAATAGCTCCTGAGCAGCACCAGGTGTGTTCCCAATGCTCCCTTCACATATAAATACAAACACTTGGCCATCCATCTGGCATAGCCCTAGCTGAAGATTCCTTGTTCAAATGTACTTTACTTTTAACTTTTAATTGGAAAATTAAGTATATTATATGCATCATTGAAAAGTGACTTGTGTATGCTACATTAAATTCTCAATTGAAAGTTCATTTCTATCCTTCACCATGCATCTGCCTAATAATTACACATGAGAGGTTAATATCCAAAATATGCAAATAAATCAAAATAATCAATGATTATAACCCCTGATTTTTAAAAGTGGACAGAGAATTTAAAGAGACTTTTATCCAAAGTAAAGAGAGTACTGTTTTTTCTGTATATTTGCAGATGTCTAAAATCAGTTTGCTGTTATTTATATTACACTTCAATATTATTATCATGCTGTGCAAAAATACTTTTCAATGTACCAATGTACTGTTTGACCGTTTTTGATAATTCCAACATTTTTTATTCAAATTAGTAAACGTAGCATAAAAAATTGTTGATATTTTTCAAGTTTAATTAAATCAGACTATGTTATTAAATTCTAAAGAATCTCATTAATGTTCATACTTCTTTTGTATTACATATATTTGTAAATTGAAAAATATGAATCATGTCAGTCACTTTTTATTTAGTCTTCAGTAAAAGATCAACTTGATACTGGAGACTGTATCCTATGTATGTGGCTGGAGTTATCTAAAAGAATAATTCCCCCAGATGACCAGAAGTGGGTTCAGGTGGACTCTTAGCAGTCCTCAGGCTTCCCCTCTTTCTCTGTACTCCAGCGGGGAGGTGCATGGGGAGGACCGTGGGCAGATAACTGGCTTCGGTTTCCTCTTTGATTCTGGAGGCCAGCTCTTGCCAGGTATGGGGTTTGGGGAGGCCCCATGCTGGAGGCCTTTTCCCTAGCCTGGGGAGTGCTGGGAGGCTTGGCAGACCCCCAGTCACCCTCATCTTTCTGCCCTGGACTCCAGGCCTTCCCTCGGTACCATACCAGATGGCTTGAAGTGGCTTCAGGTGAACTCTTAGGGGGTCCTCAGGTTTCCCCCTCCCTCCGTACTCCAGAGGGGAGGTGAGGAGGAGGACAGGCAGATATCTGGCTTCTGGTTTCCTCTTTGATTCTGGTGGCCAGTTCTTGCCAGGTATGGGGTTTGGGGAGGCCCCATGCCAGAGGCGTTCTCACTAGCCCGGAGAGTGCTGGGAGGATTGACAGGCCCCCAGCCTTCCCCCTCGTTCTCCATTAGACTCCAGGTCTTACGTGGCCACCAGTCCAGGTGAACTCTATATGGGTCATCAGGCATTTCCCCTACTTCTTCCTACACTAATAGGAATGTGCTTTGGGAGGAGGGCGGGACATTGTAGCACTGGTTTATGTTGGGACAGTCACTGGAAATTTTTTCTCCTTGGTCACCATTTCAAAAACCATGCGAGGGCTAGTGTCCCCACACGTACAATATATATTGATAGTATTATATGCATATAGTTTATATATACAGAATATCGATCTTGTATTGTGACCTTGATACTGCCCTACAAAGCTCATTTCTAATCTTGTACTGCCTCAGTCCCAACTATTACTTCCCCCCATTTACCCATGTAGGTTCAGCTCATGACATGAAGCTCACCACATAGAGTGATGAGTGCAGTTAGAGAAATAACTACATGAAAACTATCATAACAATGTGAATGAATGAGGGAAATAGAAAGCCTGTCTCGAGTACAGGTGTGGGTGGGGTGGCGAGGAGGGAGATCTGGGAAATTAGTGGTGGTAATCTTGCACTGGTGAAAGGGGGGTGTTCTTTACATGACTGTAATCATACAATTACAATCATATTTGTAATCACAGTGTTTAAATAAAGATAATTAAAAAATAATTTCCATCAAATGGGGATTTATTGCTTTTTACAAAGCAAAGATATGGGTTATAGTGCTTAAATAATAAAGCTATATTCTATAGCATCTAATTATAAAACACATGTCTCTCAATTTTCAGGAAACACGGCATGGAAGTCAAAATGTAAGAATGTGCATTTATTGGGCCAGAAAGATAGCACAGCAGGAAGGTATTTGCCTTGCAAGCAGCTGATGCAGGCTGTATGGTGGTTCGAATCCCAGCATCCCATATGGTCCCACTGTGCCTGCCAGGAGCGATTTCTCAGCACAGAGCCAGAAGTAACCCCTGAGCGCTGCCAGGTGTGAACCAAAAACCAATATCAAAACCAAACAAAAGAATGAATATTTTTTATTTTATACTCTAAAAAACACACATGACAGAAAACATCTAGATGAATATTGCCACTAATCAAATCTATAATATTAAATAATGTACCTGGAAACTAAATTTATAGGGTTTATGCTATTTTCCTTTTCTACAAAAGAATATATGCAAATTTCAATGCCCTTGCATGCAACCTAGCGAATCTGATTCTGTTATTACATCCTGAGCTCTCCCTCAGTATAAAGACAGCAGTAAGCTCTCAGCATCACTTTGGGGATATCACCTTCCAAGAAAAAATAATTAATATATTAATTTAAGAAATAAAAATATATTAAAGTGTTATTAACAATAATAAGGTTGTTACTTGAAAAGATCACTGAATAAAAACTATGTCAAATTATGCTAGATGTATTAAAAGAGACAAAGAAATAACAGAGGTCTATAAACTTTTTTCTTTGCTTCCTTGATGTCCATCTTTTAAATCACCTTGGTTTAATTTTCAAAATGAATATATCATGGCATGTTGACTAATTGAACTACAAAATACTTTAATTTTATCAATTTTCTACTACTATGTTTTATCGTATCAAGATTAAATCTGGGATCCTATTACAGTATGATTGGTTAACTTCAGAGTTTGCTAGATCAATGCATTTGATTAACATGCCAAGCAAGGAATTAGTTTAGTGTTATAGCTAAATTATTTTATAATTTGTTATATAGGAGTACTTGTAGGTCTCTCTCTTTTTTCTCCTATTGCCATTGATATTCACCTACTTGAATGCTCGTATATTCCGTGATCTGTATTTGTATCTATTCCATACTTTAGTTATTAGTTATTTCTGCTATCTGATTGTCTATATACACCCCACATAAATGGTATTTAAATGACCAACTAGCTTGTCTTCATTATCTGCATCTCCCTTCCCCCTTTCTCCATAATAATACTACATTAAGGGCTGGAGCAATAGCACAGCGGTAGGGTGTTTGACTTTTACGTGGCGAACCCAGGAAGGAACCAAGTTAGATTCTTGGCATCCCATATGGTCCTCCGAGCCTTCCAGGAGCAGTTTCTGAGCATAGAGCCAGGAGTAATGCGTGAGCTCTGCCGAGTGTGACCCAAAATCAAACAAATAAAATAATAATCATAATAAGCTAAACCCTGTTACATTGTTTTAAAGGATAACAAATGTTTATTTTTAATGAACAAAATAATAATCTGCAGTATGTAATAAATGATTAAATTTTCTATAAGTATGTAGCATAAATGGAAATGTAATAGTTAATTACAAAGAGACTTTTGAGTGGTTGGGGTGGGGGAAATGTTGTACTTGTCTATGTTCAAGGCTAATTCATGGCTCCATGTTCAATAATTATGCTTAATTAATTAATTATGCTCAAAAATTAGTGATCAGAGGACAATTGTGCTTGAATCAAACTGATCTCCAACAGTGAAAGTGCAAGCTACCTGCCACAGCCTCTGTTCTATATCTTTCTAGCTTTTACCAAACAATTTTTAGAACATAAAAATAACATTTTAACTGTTCAGATTTTTATTCCTTTCATAGATTTGGTATAAAAATTATTTTCATTTTGTTTTCAATATTTATTTGTTTGTTTGTTTTGGGGCCACACCCTGTGATGATCAAACAGCAGGCCATCCTAGGCTAGTGCGTGCAAGGCAGATGGCTTATGCCCTGTGCCACCACTTAGGCCCACTATTTATTATTTTACATTAAGATTTTTTATTAAGATTTATTATTTTGAAATAATAAATTTATCCAACTGAATAGGAGAGAATTGTGTTTCCAAACCTACTTATTACCTTTATTTTTTAAGAAAATATGTTCATAACTACAAATAGTTAAAAAAAATGCACAAAGATGAAACTGAATTATCTGAGAAACTAGAACAAAACAAAAATAAAAAGAGAGAAGGAAACTTTTATATCATGTAAAGTGAGTATTTCTCAAGTATTGTACAATAGAGAGGTTCTTTTTAAAGAATTTTAGACATTAAATTTGAAACTGATATGTGTAGGTGTTCTAATTGTTTCCATAGAACGTAGAAATGCAAAAAAATTAAAAAAGAAACTATAAACTAATCAAACTTTGAAATAATTCCACAATATACAAGATCTTCAAGCCAAAAGATAAGGAAAACTCAGGGAATAGCAGGGCAAACAAACAAAAATGGCGAATTGATTAGTAATTCTGATCTCTAGGATATGGAAGTATTTAGAGAAAGGAAACTAAAGTCAAGCTGTTATTTTAATTTTGGCTACTACTCAGAGGATGCAATCACTAAACTTAAACAGATGGACTTGATTGCAGTATAAAGATATATGTAAGATAAAGCAAGAAAAGTCTTCCTGACTGGATGTTATCGGAGCATTGAAAGTTCAACAGTGTTTTGTTTGTTAGTAAATAAAGTAGCATTCCAAATTATGAGTTTCATGATTCTTCTTAGGTTTACACCACACATGTTTTCATCCTTTAGCTATATATCTATATCTGTTTATTTCTAAATTTCATATAAATAACAAACATTCATCATTTGATTTTACATTTTGTTTGATTGATTGTGTATAACTATGTACTAATTATAAATTAATCAATGTTCATTTTTTCTAGAGCTACTTAATTTCCTGATACTACAAACCATCCTGGTCTGTCTGTAATTTCCCCTGCTCACTTCATTATTTCATTTCTTTTTCTGTGAATGGTATTTACAAATCATGAGCAGGTATCCATATATGGATTCTGCTTCTAATTTGTCTTTACTTTTAAATCCCCTCGGTACACAGTAGTAATATGATACGTTATTTTACTGCCTAACACAAGATACATTTGTTCTTTTATTATCTTTGTTTCATTCTTCTTTTAATGCTTAGTACTACACCATTCATATCATACAGGTTTATTGTTTTCTAATCTAGGGGTTTGTAAATATATTTCTAATTTCAGGTATATTTTTTCATTGCTACAGTATACATTCCTTTCTTTTGATAAAATTTTTTGCAGAAATTTCTCATATTTTTAATCATTCTATTTATTCTTTCACTATCTTAATTATCTTTCATTACAAGTATGATTTTGAAGTGATTGTCTCCTATTATAACAATTTCTAGTATGGTCATATTTACTAATTTCAGATTATTTATCATTCTGATACAGTTTAGTTATTTAATTTTCTCTAATACGAATTTCTTGCTTCTTCATATGAAGTGGTCCTCAAACTACGGCCCATGGGCCACATACTGTATTTGTTCCCATTTTGTTTCTTCACTTCAAAATAAGATATATGCAGTGTGCATAGGAATTTGTTAGTAGTTTTTGTTTTTACTATAGTCTGGCCTCCAATGATCTGAGGGACAGTGAACTGGCCCCCTGTTTAAAAAGTTTGAGGACCCCTTAATACAGCATAGCATGTTTTTACACTGTACATTTTAAAAGTAAATGCTGAAATCAATATTCTCAGTGAGGCCATATTTTTCTCTGCATTTACATCAGAGATAAAATTAAGGAAAAAAAAATCCTGCTCTGATCAAAATCACTTTTGATTAAATAGAAGCAGTCAACTTTCTTTCGTAAAGAAAGTTGACTGCTTCTATTTAATCAAAAATGATTTTGATCAGAGCAGGATTTTTTTTTCCTTAATTTTATCTCTGATGTTTTCCAGTTTTCATGAAGCGTCATGTGTTGGTTGAACATCTTTATGCTAGAAAGATTTTTGGCTTCTGTAGAGTTCCAGCTCAGTCTACCAGAACTCAGAAATAGTATCATGAGATAATATAGAGTCCTTCCAGACAGCCCAACTTGATCCCATCCCAAGCAGGTGTCCAGAGAGATTTGTTTTCATTTCACCTAAGACAATCTGTCTATGGCAAGTGTAATCCTTACCTCATGACCTCTCTCAGTAAATTTCTCTGGCAGGAAAATTGCCATTAATCTCTGCTTAACTGGCAATTACTTTCTGGTCTGTAATTCCTATATTTAGAGCTATGTGCTCATGGATATTTAGTGTGTTTCAGGAAATGTATTCTTTTTCTTTTTATCTAGATTTTGTGGTTGGCATGATGGAAACCAGAGACTATTTCAATCTGTCTTCTATAAGAAAAACTTAATATTATCCGTTGTTATTAAATAAGCATGGCTTTTCTAGGTACTTCATGTACTCCTCTCTTCCTTCAGAAATACATATTTTAGGGTGCTTCTGTTAGACTCCTTTATTAAGAAGCAGTCTTTATTTTAAAAAAGAGATATAAATTTGTAGGGTTCATAGGTTGCAGACTGGTGGGTATCAGCGTGATCACTGAATAATCTTCTCTCTTAAAACTTCACGCTCATTTAATTGCCAAAGGCTAACCCTAAGATTTTTGAGAAAGAGTTCAAAGTATCCTAACTGTGGGGGAAGTTTAACTGGGGAAAGAATAAGAGAAGGACAACTGTTTCTGCCCAGAGAGCTTGCTGGGTAGATTTCAGAAATTTGAACTCAGGTCCTAATTTCTTTATATTCAGCCTTTATATTCTTATATATAAATATAATTTCTTTATATTCAGACATATAGCATGTCCACTGATAAACTATTGATAATTTTAGATTAAGTGAAATTATAAATTGATTTAAATAAAATTCCTTGTGATATGCCTTAATCTATTTATTTATTTATAAATTTATTATATATTTCAGTTTCTTTCAGTTTTATAACCATAGAATTGTGTATTTTATAAGATATACTACTACATATATTTTATTTTCAATATAGTAGTAACTGCTTTATTTGATTTGATTTTTATTCTTAAATGCTTGATATATAGAAATATAAACATATTTATGAATTAGTTCATGTAAATCATTTTATACTTTCTTTTGAATCTTAGCTCTTTATCAATTCTACGTTTCGATGACACACTTTTAATAATTTAAAATAATACAATTTTAAGTACACTTTACACAAGATATTTATATATATAGTATTATGTAAAATACAACTACATTTTCCATCCTCCCAATAATGTTTATTAATAAGGTGAGGAGGGTAATTTTGATTAATATCTAAAGAAAATATTTTCAAAATATCTCCATAAAATCTAAAATTTTTAAATGTAGTTTAGTAATCCTTTTGAGCTTTTCACAAAAGTTCACACCATCCCTCAATTTATTCTTCAAAAATAATTTATACTTAAGGGAATCTAAAATTTTAGTCATTCTCTGTATCTTTTACCATAAATGTCTAATTTTCTCTTCAAATTTTTATTGTAATCAGTAATTAATTTTATTATGTTAAACCTCTCCAACTTTTTTTTTACTTCAACCAACAGATCAAAGGTCCAATTTTTATACATTATTTAGTTAAGTTCACCAAGATTTGGCTAACCCTTTTTCCATTAACTTCAGAGGGAATTGACTTGAAAGATAATTCCTCTTATACTGTTGGGGAGTCATTTGGTATCAAATTTTTATTGTTCTACTATAATTAGCTAGAATTCTTCTTGTCTATTCTCAAATTATTTATAACATTAAAGTTGTTGATCAACTCCCTAGGAAAAACTTATCTTCCTAAGGGGCTATCCTTTCTAACTCAAGTACATATTTCAATAACCTTTTGCAGATTTATCTTAAAATGCCTTTATTTTCTTAGTTTTGTCATTTTTCTAGACAAGATATGTTTTTCAAAATGATGCATTCATCTAGTAGATACATTCATGTAGTAAGGGAACAAAAATCTGACACTCAGAATTATTTCTCTGATATAAGTTTGAGAGTGCCCTAAGGTTAGAATTATTATTGCATTTTCAATATATGTTTATAAGTAAATCCTTTAGGGCATTTTTTCCAGGAAAGATTTCTTTTTTGGAAGAGATATAGAAGGTCCCTGGTAATGAGCTTTGGGAAGTAACAATTTAAAGAGAAATTGGTCAGGGCTTAGTAGCCCAAAGACATAAAAACCAAAACACTTTGAGATGCAAATCCTGAGCTCTTTTGAGACCAGAAACCAAGGCCCCACCTGGATAAGGGTGGACCTCCACTTTAAAGGTAAGTTACTTATGGAAAAGTCTAAAAGGTCTTAATAAGAATATAAAAAGGACCTTCAGAGCCCTAGGCTTTACCTGTGAAACAAACAGATTAACTTTTATTTATACAGAAAAGTCCAGACCAAGAGAGTTTGGAGGAGTTAGATATAATCTTCCAAAACCAATTATTTATAGGCATTTTCTCCTCTGCAGAAGCACATGTTTTCTCTTGTCTCTATCTCTCTCTCCTTCTCACTCTCTCCTTTTTCCCCTTTCCATTTCTTTTTTTAATTATCTTTATTTAAACACAGTGATTACAAATATAATTGTATTTGTATGATTACAGTCATGTAAAGAACACCAACCTTCACCAGTGCAGGATTCCCACCACCAATTTCCCACATCCACCTACTCCCCACCCCACCCATACCTGTACTCGAGACAGGCTTTCTTTTTCCCTCATTCATTCACATTGTTAAGATAGTTTTCAGTGTCGCTATTTCTCTAACTGCACTTATCACTCTATGTGGTGAGCTTCATGTCATGAGCTGCACTTACATGGGAAGATGGGGGGAAATAATGGTTGGGACTGAGACAGTAAAATATTAGAAATCAACTTTGTAGGGCAGTATCAAGGAGGCCCCATACAGGAGCCCTTCTCCCTAGCCTGGGGAATGCTGGGAGGCTTTGCAGGACCCTAGCTATTCTTGTCTTTTTCCCCTGACTCCAGGCCTTCCCTGGGTGCCAGCTCAGGTGGCCAGAAGTGGGTTCAGGTGGACTATTAGTGGTCCTCAGGCTTCCCCCCTCCCTCCGTACTCCAGGGGGGAGGTGCATGGGGAGGAGGGTGGGCAGACATCTGGCTTCCGGCTTCCTCCTTGATTCTGGAGACCAGCTCTTTCCAGGTACAGGGTTTGGGGAGTCCATATAATGGAGGCCTACTCCCTAGCCTGGGGAGTGTTGGGATGCTTGGCAGGCCCCAACCATCCCCCTTTTTCTCCCTGGACATCAGCTCTTCCCTGGGTGCCAGTCTAGGTGGACTCTATAGGGGTCACAGACTTTCCCCCTACCTCTCCCTACACTAATTGGAATGTGCTTTGTGAGGAGGGCGGGCCGTTCTAGCACTGGCCTATGTTGGGACAGTCACTGGAAATTTTGTCTCCTTTGTATTGTGACCTTGATACTGCCCTGCAAGTAAATACCTTTAAGGACATTTTCATAGAAAGATTTCTTCCTTTGCTTCTTTTGACTAACCTGTGAATTCACTGAGATATTTAAAGGCCAAATGATAATCTATTCTGTATGGATCTTTCCATGTCATGCTGAAGGTATATATGCTCTTTACTTTTTTTGATCATTCTACCATGTGTTTCTTTATTTGTCCAACCTCTGAAGAATAAAATGATTCTTTTATACCCCAATATTCCATCCTTTCTTAAAATCTTTTATTCTTCTAAGTATAACTCTATGCATGGTTAAGCTTTTAAATAATTACATATAGATGTTTTACATATAGATTTTTATTGTGTTAAGTTCAAATTAGTTCTATATATATATATTCTATCTTTTTAATTACCTGTTTATTTTCTGTCTGTATATAGTTGGTGTCTCTTCATTATTTCTCTGCAGTTCACAGATTTACTTTTCATCTTTTTTTCATCTGCCAATAAACTCATTTCTTCCAGGTTTTATGATGTTATAGTGGTAGACATACTTTGGAGAATTTTTTTTTCAAAATATTAATTTATATTTTATGTCTGATGAATATAATAGCTAATGTTTTGGGAGGTTTGATGCTGGGTTTGCTTTGTTTCTGTTTGTTTTCACTCAGCATATTTGCTTATTTTGATTTTTGTTGTTTTATTTGGTTTTGTTTTTAATGTGAGATCATATTACTGTAGGTATTATTTGAATCCTGGATTGTGGAGCTGATTCTCTGTGGACTTTTGTCTCTGAGGACATGAGGTTGCAACTAGCCCAGGTCCATTTTACATTTAAATATTATATTGACTATTGAGGGACCACCACGAAAGTAGAAATTCAGTGAGTAAAACTAAAAGCAGATGGCCTGTGGTTATAGAGTTTAGCAGAATGTTATGTTTTCACATCTATATAGTATTAAATTTGAAGATAGACACATTTTCTTGTTCTTTCTTAATATTTGATATGTGGAGAGGAAATTTTAAGAATGACATTCTAAACAGACCAGGACTTCCTGGATATCAAATTTCACTTATCTATAGAGAAGAGATTCCCTTCAAAAGAATGAAGTTCTGAGTTTTGTCCTATCTTTGGTGATTACTTGGAAATTCAGAATTTCTTGGTGGTCGGACTGGGAAGATGACTCAAAGGACCAGAGCACATACTTTGCATGTAGGTGGCCGAAGTCCAGTTCAAAGCAACAATGAAAGGCCCCCAAACCAAAGAGATAATGAATAATCATAATAAATTCTTACTTTCTGATCTATTTACAAATGCTTTCATAGAGATTATGTTTTTAACGTTTTTTCCTAAACTTTAGAGTTACTTTAATCATGGGTGTTCTTTGAGCAATTTATTTCATATTTACTTTGTGAAAAAAATGAAAACATGAAATATTTGTAAGACCTATTTTTCAAATTAAAAGACCAACTTAACAATTGTACTAAATTATTAGACATAACAGAAAAGCTGTAAGTAGTGTCTCCAAATAATGTCTTTGACATAAAAAATTCATTGCGGGTTTTATTTTGAGTCTGATCAAACACAGGATTGTCTTATTCCATTCATTTCCAGAGAACTTTCGTTGGAGTCTAGAATTAAAATTACAAAGTGTAGGTGGAGATTAGATGACTACAACTCTAAAGAAGGTACCTTTCACTGGGAGAGTTACAGAAGCACACAAACAACTATGTCAATTTGATCAACAAAAAGGTAATAACCATAGATGCAGCAAAAGAAATCAAAGGAAGGCACGTGTTCTCCCCACAGCTTATTTTTTAATTGGAAATTATATATATTTAAGACAATAAAATGATATATTGTGCTGGGAATACAGTAGCACTTCTTTTAGGAGAAACAATAACAAGTTTTTAAGCCTTCTCTCATGGCAGCGTCCTGTATGATCTTGAAAATCCTTGAAATATTTCTTTTTAAAATATATAATATATTTATTTAAGCACCATGATTACAAACATGTTTGTAGTTGAGTTTCAGTTATAACAAAATAGAACAACCCCCTTCCCATCACCAATGACCCCTCCTCTCCCCCACCTTCTGCCTCTATTTGAGACAGGCATTCAACTTCTCTCATTCATTACCATTGTCATGATAATTGTTAATGTAGTTTTTTATGTCCTTGTGGGAGAGAAACTGGCATCATCTGACATTTTTTCATCATGGAGTCCTTATAAGAGCAGAGTATTCAAAGTAAACATGTCTTATTTTTTAGAGCATAAGGGAGGAAAGCATCTTCTGAGATTCAGGAAGAAAAATAGAAGAGATAAGGCACAGTTACATAAAACAGCATGCACACATAGAAAACTACAGTCATGTCTCCAGCCCCATAGCAAGAAATATTTAGAAAACTAAGTAAACTTGTAATAAGCTATAAGCCTATTCCAAATATTTACAACAGCCAATCATTTTAAAAAGGATTAAAATAAAATTTAAATGAGAAAATATTGACATTAAGGTGTTTTAAAATATTAAATGAAGGCTTCAATTGTAAGTTATTACCAACATACCTTAATTGCTCTTTACACTAAATAATAAATGACATTACAGTGTTTTGATTTGATAGATGCCAATGCTTTTCTTTTCTTTCCTATTTTTTGAGTAATTTTTAATATATGATTTTTTTTTATTTAAGCGCTATGGTTACAAACATTTTCATAATTGGGTTTCCGCCCTTCTTTACAGAAACTTTACAGCCACCATTGTTCCTCATTTCCCTCCTCCTCCATCTCCTCCCTATCTTCGAGTCAAGCTTTGTATTTCTCTCTTTATCATTGTCATGGTACTTCTTAGTGTAGCTATTTCTCTAATTGCATTTACCAACCTTTATTTATTTATTTATTTATTTTTGTGGTTTTTTGGTCACACCCGGCAGTGCTCAGGGGTTACTCCTGGCTCCAAGCTCAGAAATTGATCCTGGCTGGCACGGGGGACCATATGGGGCGCCGGAATTCTAACGATGACCTTTTGCATGAAAGGCAAACGCCTTACCTCCATGCTATCTCCCGGGTCCCGCATTTACCAACCTTTATGATAAGCTTCTTATCATGGCTGGTTTTTCCTACCCTCATCTCTATTGTCTATGCGTATTATTATAATACTGTCTTTTATTTTTCTTAAATACCACATGTGAGTGAAATTATTCTGTGTTTATCTCTCTCCCTGTGACTTATTTTACAAATTATAACAGACTCTATAGCTATCCAAGTATAAGTACATTTCATGACTTCATTTTTTCCTAACATCTGCATAATATTCCATTGTATAGATATACTAGGGTTTCTTTAGCCTCTCATCTGTTGTTGGGCCTTTCAGTTGTTTCCAGATTCTGGCTATTGTACATAGTGCTGCTATGAAATAGGAGTGCATGCTTTGCTTTTAAGAGATGATGATTAGGGGGCCGGGTGGTGGCGCTGGAGATAAGGTGCCTGCACTAACCTAGGACGGACCGCAGTTCGATCCCCCGGTTCCGCATATGGTCCCCCGTGCCTGCCAGGAGCGACTTCTGAGAGAATAGCCAGGAGTAACCCCTGAGAGTCACCGGGTGTGGCCCAAAAACCAAAAAAAAAAAAAATTAAAAAAGAGATGATGATAAAATTATTGAAAAAAAATAGAAGAGAAAGGTTTTTATGAGAAGCAGAAGAGTTAAAGAGTAAAAATTCATCACAAATTTTTATCGAAGCAGCATTATGTTTTATATAAGTTTCAGCTATGTAACATTATATTCAATATGTGAATATACTACACTAGGTTTAGCAATCCTATGTCATTGAAATGGAAATGTGAAAATATCATATTTTCTTTTCTTTTTATGAATTTTTTTTGTTTTTATGGGCCATACCCAGTGACACTGAGGGGTTACTCCTGGCTATGCACTCAGAAATCACTTCTGACTTGGGGACCATATGAGACACCAGGGGATTGAACCGCAGTTCATCCTTGGTTAGTACTTGCAAGCCAGACTCCTTATTTTGAGCGCCACCTCTCTGACCCTGAAAAAAATCATATATTTATATTATCCTATTTGTCACCAGATAACCAACAATCTTACCCCTTTTCCTCATTAAATCATCCCATCCCCCTTACCTTTTAACAATACAGCATTTTTCTAATAGTTTAACATGCTATATTTTGCTTTGTATAGTGTATATAAATAATAAGCTAGATTTTGGTGAATATATGGATTTTATCTTGTTTATTTAACTAAGAATGATACTCTTTAACATCTATTTGAAAAATAGCATAATTTAATTTTTATTGTGTAATTTTCTATCATGTGTGCATACTGTATCTTCTTTATTCATTTGTTAGCCAATGGGTATATACCTTCTATTGTTTCTAGTTATCAAATATTGTAAAAATGCTGTAAAATATTTTTAAATAATAAGCAGAACAAAATAAATATTTTTAATAATACTATATACAAATTCTCTTTTCAGGATAGGAGGGATAGCACAGCCATAGGGCATTTGCCTTGCATGCAGCTGACCCAGGTCGGACCTCAGTTCGATTCCCCCAGAACCCCATATGGTTCCCCAAGCCAGGAGTGATTACTGAGTGCATAGCCAAGAGTAACCCTGAATATCATCAGGTGTGGCCCAAAAACAAAAACAACAACAAAAAATTCCTCTTCTTCACATTTCCTTCTTCTTTTTTAAAATAATGGCCATTTTCATGATTTTATATGATACTTTATTTTGGTTAGCACTGCCCTAATAAGAAATAAAGAGCATACTTTCATATACCTTTTGCCATCTGTTTGGCATCTATAGATTTTTCTTTTTTGGTTTTTGGGTCACACTCGGCAGTGCTCAGGGGTCACTCCTGGCTCTATGCTCAGAAATTGCTCCTGGCAGGCACGGGGGACCATATGGGGCACCAGGATTCGAACTGATGACCTTTTGCATGAAAGGCAAACGCCTTACCTCTATGCTATCTCCCGGGCCCCACATCTATAGATTTTTAAAATACTATATAGTTGGTTTTGATTTGAATTTTAATTTAGAAATTTACAAATATTTTAAATATGATCACCTTGTTTTATGCAGGATATGTAAATCAAGTTATCTCATTTAATAATGTTCCTTTTTGTTTGTTTGTTTTGTTTTTGTCCCATACCTGCAGCACTCAGAGACTACTTTTGAGTCTGTGCTCAGATATTACTCCTATCAGGCTCAGGGAACCATATAGGGTGTCAGGAATCGAAGCCAGGTAAGGTGCATGCAAGGCAAAAGTCCTAACCACTATACTATTGCTCTGGTCTATATTTTCCTGTTTTGATGAAAGTGTTTCATTGCAAAAGTTTTTTAGTTTGATGTGGTGTTTTTGCTTGTTTGTTTGTTTGTTTTGTTTTGGGGCCACACCCGGTGACGCTCAAGTGTTACTCCTGGCTATGCACTCAGAAATCGCTCCTGGCTTGGGGGACCACATGGGATGCCTGGGGATCAAACCGAGGTCTGTCCTAGGCTAGCGCGAAAGGCAGATGGCTTACGCTTGTGCCATCATTCCGGCCCCTGATGTGTGTTCTTTTATTAAATGTTTTCTGCTTGCCATTAGAATCTCCATACATATTTTTATGTACATAAAACTTTTGAGTTCGAGAAGCATATTACCTATTTTCTTCGTATAACATAGTTTTGAGTCTTACATCCAAGTCTTTAATAAATCCATCTTGGATTTATTTTGCATATAGTGTCTAAATTTTAAGATAAAGTTTTAGCATCTATATGTAGAATAATTAAAGAAGGCTATAGAAAAGAATTTCAAAACTAATATGTATATAGTAAAGTGTGCTAAACCAATGGAAAAAATTAATCTTTTTCAGAATACCATAACCCATTACATATAGAGAATTTTTCTGTAATTTTCTAGGAATAAGAAGAAAAAATGATAGTAATATTCACAAGGAAAATATACTCATGAAGTTATGAGATATTGAAAAGAAAATTATAGTTAACAACTCCTCTTTTGTTAAGTTACCATTACTTCCATCTGCCTCGTATCCTTGAGCAAGATTAACAGCTTCTTCATTCTCTTTATCTTCTTTGTTTTCATCTCTCGCATAGTCCTAATTATTCCAAAAAGAATAAATTTAAATCATTTGTATAAACATTTCAGTACAATTCTTGGATTAATTCTTAATCTTGATAAGAGTGGGAAATTTCAGAATACACTATACAGGTCATATTGCTTTTATTGTACATGACACAAAATACAAAGGAACAAATGAAGAAACAAGGATGGAACTGAAAGAAGGAGAAAGAAGGCTGGAAAATCCCACATGTAAAACTCTATAACTGGGAAGGTCATTTAAACTGGTAAGATATTTCAACATGGATTTTATATCTACAGTGAACTACTTATAGCTTTGAACAGTCATGTGCAGTACATAATATTTCTGTAAATTAGGAAGGTAAATAATCATTCTTTAACATAAAGTCAAATGTAAATGTTATATTAAAAAAGTAATTCAAACAAAGTCCTAAATATAAAGAACCCATGCCTAAAAAAATTAAGTTTATCATTTTAGATGATCTTTTGCTCTATTGTACACTTAGCTTTTTATGTGAATATTAAATGAAAAGATATTTGTGGTTTGGCATATAGTTGATGGGCAAACCCTATTTTATCATTTTTGTCCTCATGATATGAATTTTCCATTGTTCCTAAAATCACCCAATCTATTCCAAAACCTCAGTAAGAATTGAGCTTAAGTTAGAAAAGGGTGGACAGTCAGTTTCAATATTTCTCTCAGATGTCATATACAGAGATTACAGCTGCTGAAGAATGGTACCCTGGTTAGAAAGAAAACTCATTAACTTTTTCACTATTCTCTTGAAAGTCTATAAAGCTCTGCTTTATACATCTTGGCTTAGTCAATGAACTCTCTGGACATTCATTTGCTTCAATTCCAAAATTTTCAAAAATTGGAAAAGTATATTGATTTCAGACTTCTCATTCAGTATAATAATTCTCAACCTTATGTACATATATCCTCTTGCTCAGTTGCTACTCAGATGTTCTGAACGATACCCTTGTGTTCACCATGTATACTTTTGCAAATCTCTTATAATCTTCCTTTTGGTTTCATCTGCTTTCTTTTATTTGATCTCCAATTTTGAAAGAGAGGTATATATAGCTTGTGCAGTTGCCTTGTGTTTGAATGAATGTCAGCTGCTCCGTAAGTTTGAGCACATGTTGCATTCTTCCAGGCAAAGAGTGTATGTATTCAGTGAAAGTAAGTTCTGCCATACCGTTACCCCTTCTGGGTTGAAACTTTCACTAAGAAATTGGGGGATATTTTTTGGCAAAGTTGTGTTAAAAGTGAAAAACGCATATCAGAATAAGTGTATAGTAAGAGCTCAATAAGTAATAGAGATGATGTTGATGAGTTCCAGGAAACATCGCTCAATAATTAGAAAGCAAATATTCACTTGATTAAGTTATAATGTATATTTTTATATTTTCATTGTCTTTTTGATTTGTATTTTAATGTTAATCAGTATGCTGAGCATGTTTCAGGTGCTTGCAGATCATCCGTACGATTTTTTTTCTTTTTTTTTTTTTAAGACCTATGAGCATTGACAGGAGAAGGAAAGAAAAAGGGAAAGGGAAACAAAAAGAAAAACGGAAAGGGGAAGGGAAAGGGATAGAGAGAGGAAAAGGAAAAGGGAAAGGAAAAAGAAAAAGAAGGAAAAAGGAAAGAAAAGAATGGAGGAAGGAAGAAAAAGAAAGAAAGAAGGACGAAAGAGAGCCTCCATCCGTACGATTTATTTGGAGAAGATTTTGGCTCTTCTTGCCATTTTTGATGTTTCTCAATTGAGTTTGTTGAATTCTTCATATACTTTGGAAACTAGATCTTTGATGTGCTAATATTTTTGTACCATTTAGTAGAATGTCTTTTTGTTTTAGTATAGTGTCTTTCATAGTACAGAGGTTTGAAAATGAAGTCAAGAATAACTCAGTGGTAGTATGATACTTTAATAACAATCTCTCACAACCAGGTGGAAAGTCACTAAGGAAAGAGCATCCTAAATGAATTGTTAGAATAGCTGGAAAAATGTACATTTGCAGAACTCTTCAACACACAAAGGCTAAAAACACTCTCAAATGCACAAGAAACATGTTCCAGAACAGAAAATATTGCTGGGACACAAAATGAATGTGAATAGTCATGAAGATTAAAAGCATAACAAGTATTTTTACAAATAATAATATAAAAGACATAAATTAGGCTTAAAAAAAACTGAAATAGGCCAGAGTGATAGCATTGAGGGTAGAACGTTTACCTTATATATGACCGACCGAATTCTATTCCCAACATCCTATATGGTACCCCGAGTCAGCTATTAGCTATTTCTAAACTAAGAGCCAGCAGTACCCCCTAAGTACTGCCATGTGTGACCCAAAAAACAAACAAACAAACAAACAAATAAATAAATAAATAAGGTACTGACAAGTGCTTTTAGAGGAGATGTGCAGTTTTCTCACGCTCTGCACCAGGCTTCTGACCTTCATCCCCTCCCTGATCCAGCCACCGTGCCCATCCAGGGGCACGCCAAAATCTTAGGAGCCTTTCCCGCCCGCCTCGCTACCTGGAGTTGTGGGCAGTCAAAGGGACTCATGTACATTCATTTAGACTCAGAGAGATGAAATGACTAATGCAAGATAACACTGTCCAGGATAAGATCCAGAGGCGATATCCTTATTGAGCTATTTTGTCTGATGTACATGCAAGTGAATTCTGCCCCTCCCATTTCATAGATGAAGTCACAAAGATATGGAACAACTTACAAAATAGTTACTGCCCCAGCCATAGAGCCTCACACATGGCTCTTCTCTCAATCAAGTATCGTACATTGGCTGAGGCATTTGACCAGGTTGGAAAGCAGAAATCACGGAGTTTCCTTCAGAATGGCAAACACTTTCAGACTTTATCCCGCCAAACCAGTAATAGAAGCTTCAGGAAATCAGAACTCTTTACACCCTAACTCTAAAATTTTTGTTTTGGAATTTACTATATTTTCTGGCTTATAAGAAGACCCCTCAACTTCTGAAGAACTTCCTAAAAGTCTTAAAAGTAAGTTACTTTTCCTTCTAAGAATTCTGTTTATGGGTGATTATTCTTCCTCTGTAACTTTACCTTGTCCTCTTTCTTTGCATCTTTGTTCTCATAGTTAAAAATAAATGTGTTTATAAAAAAGTAAGTTACTTCTTAAAAGTTAGAGGGGGGTGAATCACTTGTCCCTGAAGCTGGAATAAGTTTCAGCATGCCATATACAGGCATATAAAGCAACTTCTGACTTGAAGGAAATTTTCATGGGTTGAAGGGTCGTCTTATACTCCGGAAAATACAGTATGTTTGAAATGTAGTATTCTCATCACAACATGATAGTTTAGAATATGACTACAGATGTTGAAATAAAAGGACTGCTGGTGGGAATGTCTAATGTTCCAGTCTTTTGGAAAAACTATATGGTCATTTATTTAAAAAAAAAAGAAATTGAACTCCCATTTGATCCAGCAATACTGCTCCTGGGAATATATACCCTATAGATACAGAAACAATCCAGGGAAGTAATTTGTACTCCTATATTCATTGCAGCACTATTTACAATAGCCAGAACCTGGAAATAACCCACAGCTATATATATATATAGCTGTGCAGCCATTAAAAAATGTATTCATGAAATTTGCTTATACGTGGATAAATGTGAAGAATGTTATGCAGACCGAAATAACTAAGAGGGATAATGATAGACAAATAATTGCATTCATAAAATACACACATACATACACACTATACTATGATAATTATACCTAAAAGACAATAGAACAAGGCCCTGGAGGATTGGTTTATGGTAAGGAAGCTTGCAACAAAAGGGGTTGGAGCTAGCAATTAGGAGAGAGAGGGGACCACTGTAACAATGATAGTTGGAAGTGATGACTCTGGCCAAGAACTGGCTGTTGAAAGGAGATAAAGTAATATGCCTGACACTTATTTGGTGCCTAAAAGGAAAATCAATTAAAGAACAGAGGGGAAGAGAGAGAAGATCAGAGAGGGAGAGAAAAGTGTCTACCTAGAGACAATCTGTAGGAGGTGGGCCAGGATGGACTTTGGTGATGAGAAATACACAGTGAAGGGGATAGGTGTTGAGACATTGCATGACTGAAACCATCAACAACTTTGTAACTCAATCTTATGGTGATTGAATAAAAAAAAAAATTAAGAAAAGTAAAAAAAATTGATTCTGGATTGAGCCTGTGGAAGTTTACCTTTCATCCTACAACATACTAGTAAGTGGATAAAATATTCATTTATTCATCTTCCTTTCATCTTTGTTAACATTGATGAGAGCACCTGTTCATAAAAAAATAATTCTGAGTAAAAATAAATAAATAAGCTGAAATAACTCAAATATTTGGAGACTAAATAGCATTATATTAAATACTAAATGTTTGATACAACTAAATGCTAATATTTAGAGACTAATACCATAATATTAAATTTATATTCAAGAAGAAATTCCTTGAATATATAAAAGCACATAAACAGAAGGTAGGTTGCTTGCCTTGCATGCAGCCAACCTGAGTTTAATCCCCAATATTCCATATGATTCCTCAAGTCCTCCAAGAGTGATCTCTTAGAACAAAGATAAGATTAAGTCTGAGCATAGCTGGGTGAGGTACAAAAACAAACAAAATGTATCTTGAAAAAACTGGGAATATATGAACCATTAGATTGTATGAAGTATAGAAAAGGCAGGAAAAAATGTGTTCTTTGTGTGTGGCAGTGCATGCCTGTAGTTCCAGCTACTCTGAAAGCTTCAGCCAAAGGATCTCTTTAGTACTGGGACATAGTGTGCTGTGCCAATTAGGTGTCCAACTAAGTTTGGCAGCAATCTAGTGACACCCCAGGGGTGGAAGACCACCTGGTTGCTTAAGGAGTGGTGATCTGACTGACCCATGTTGGAAACAAAAGGGGAATTCATAGCAAAACAGACTTACATCAAAAAATAAGAAAAATCAATAATCTAACCTCCGTCTGTCTGAAGAACCTAGAAAAAGAATAAATGAAACCCAAAATAAGTTGTGAAAAAGAAAAATGGTTAATTTTGTAAAGCCTTATAATCTCCCAAGACTGAATCTGAACAAAGAAAATATAAAATCAGAATTGGTCAGTACAAGGAATGAGATTGAAATAGTAATAAGTGTGTCCCACAATATGAAAGCCAGTGCTCAGATGCATTTATCTGTGAGTGACAGCAAGTCTTCAAAGACTACCTATTACCTGCCCTTCTCAAACTCTTCCAGAAATCTGACAAAATTAACATTTTTCTAGTTTCTATATATTATACTTGAATATAAAATGATAGGATATTAGAAATAAAACAAAATTGAAAAATGGGACAAATAATACCTTCAGCCTTTTTAATTTAATAGACAAATTAAAAAGTGAGGGTCATGAACTGTTATAGAATATCCAAGCTGGAAATCATTAACCTGTATGCTGTACGTATTAAGAAAAATTCTAGGGCTGGTATGGTAGCACAGTGATAAGGCATTTGCCTTGCACGCAGCTGACCCAGGATGGACTCAAGTTTGATCTCCATTATCCCATATGACCCCTACATCAGAAGCTATTTCTGAGTACAGACTGGAGTGCACAGCCGGGTGTGGACCCCAAAAACAGAAAAACAAAACCTCAAGAATGAAAAAAAG
>PVKC010012129.1:0-24042 GCA_004027635.1 Crocidura indochinensis
AATAACTAGAGAGCGGAAAGGCCTAATTAATGATATGGAGAAATTAATGGCTATCTGGTTTGATGACCAGATTCAAAAAGAATGCCATTGAGCATTTCCATAATTCATGCCAAGACACTCAATATTTTTGAGACTTTGCAAGTACACACGGGTGTAATATCTAACAAAACCTTTATAGTAAATAGTGAAATGTTTCATCGGTTTTCTCAAATATTCAACCTCTATAATCAGAGTGCTAATGGTGAGGGAGCAAATGCAGATGTAGAATCAGCAGAAAAATTTGTTGACCAATTTGATAAAATCATAGAGCAAGGTGGCTACTGTTCAGAACAGATCTTGAATGTGGATGAAACTGGACTTTTTTTGAAAGAAAATGCCTGAAAGATCCTATACTGTGGTTGTTATGTATGTGCTTTAATGTACTTACTTTACTAACTTTATGTTCTGTAACACATTGCAGTACTGTGTGTAAATTGCACAACCAAATCAAAACAAGTGAAGTTTTCCGTTTGATCTTTCTCACTATTTTACTTATTAAAAATACTGTATTTTCAAGTACTCTGCATAAACTGTACTATTGCATTTTGGTTTTCTCCTGGCTATGTGCTCAGAAATTGCCCCTGTCTTGGGGAACCTTATGGTAGGCCAGGGGATCAAACCGCGTTCAGTCCTAGGCTAGCACATGCAAGGCAGACTCCTTATACTCTGAGCCACCACTCCAGCCTGAACATCAAGTTGTTTTCAAGTTTCTTGATTCTTTGCTCAAACATCATTTATATATCATTGAACTTTGTTATAATTACTGCTATAAAGACTTCGTTAGGCTATTTAGAGTGGTCTCATGCCACTGATAGTTCTCTTCTTATTAAATTTGCTGTTATTGTCTTCTGTTGATATATTGGTGTTCTTATGTTTTTCCATTGTCTATAATGTTATCTATTGATGAGAACAAGACTGAATTGATCCTTTTAAATTATGTTAGTATGTCCAGAGAGTAGTCCTTTTTGTAACAAGGAGTGGACAGATGTCCAAAAGATCCTGGTACATTAGCTTCCACACCTTTTTTTGAGGTGAGTCATTTTGAACCAGGCATATGGGGCCAGAGAATATGTGCTGAACTAGTTTCTCACCTAAGAATACCTGGAAAATGAATCTTGGCAGAAATTTGACTCCAGCAGCTGCCCTGTAACACATAAGCCTCTAAGCCAAGCTGCACTGAGCAGAGTGGTGTCTTATTAAATCCATTTTGTAGGTGAGAAAGGTATTTCTCAAAGAGAGCCAATATTTTTATTTTATTTTATTTTATATATTCTATCTATGGATCTGTCTTGCTAAAATTCAAGTCTATGCATATTTCAGTCTCACATAAATATCTAAAAACTTAAATATTAGGCCAGTGAAATAGCGCAGGAGGTAAGACAATTGCTTTCCAAGCAGATAAATTTGACCCAAATCTAAATCATTCCCCCAGCAAATATGTGGTCCCAGACCAATGATCATTCCTGAACATAGAAGCAGGGGTATCCCCTTAGAATCTCTATATGTGGCCCACCTTTTTCTGCTCCAAAAAGTCTTAAAAAGTAATACATTATAAAACAGTATTAAGAGGATTCTGAATAAACACATTTGAATGTGTTTTGGAGTCAAAGTTAATGATTCAATTCTTTACATAACAATTCCAATTGTGATGGTCTAATTTAGTCACCCACTTATTCTTCACTCATTCAAAATATGTAAACTACCTAGCAGGTACCTAACAGGAAGCAAAATGCAGGAATTAGGCAAATAATTAGGAAAATAACTTCCCTCTACAAAGGCAGGTTTGAAGGGGGAAACAAGGCTATAAAATTAAATAGTTAGGGTCTAACCAATGGCACAGTGGCATGGCATTTTCAATGCATGTGTTCGACTCAGGACAGAACTGGATTCAATCCCTGGCATTACATATAGTCCCCTGAGCCAAGAGCAATTTCTGAGCATATAACCAAGAGTAACCCCTAAGTATCACCAGGTATTGCCCAAAAACAAACAAACAAACAAAAATATTAAATACTTAAAAGACCATAAATAGACTGCTGACATTTCTATCAAGCTGAAAGCATGCTTTGAAGGTACACAAGTAGTACTGAATAGGAATAGGAATAGGAAAAGCTACTGAGCACAACTAGGTTTGGTCAAGTCCCTTCTCCAAAATAACAAAAATAAATAAAAGGCTATGTGATAGAACAGATATAAATACTAAAATGAACCTTAAAACCAGATATCAGGCCCTATTTTTGTACATGAAGCACTAAGATTTGCAAAGTTAAATGCCTGCAATTTCCAATATCCAACCCCCATCAGAAGAGACTGTCATGCATATAATGGAAATTAGGAAAAACTGGTATTATAAATAATTTGTGAAAAATCTGGAAATCTGAAAATTCCTGGTCAATTTTAAGAAAAGAAACATTCCTATACATTTACAGTAGAACTCTGATGACTGACTGAGGTTGGAACAGAATCATGGATTTTGAGAATTAGCACTTAGAAATATTGACAGCATATTCCTATGGATACATATAAACACAGTTTAAAAAGCTGAAAAGATGACTATTGAGTTTAAGTTACTATGTTGCAGGTGCTTAGGAGAATTGGAGAGAGCTAAGGTCACCACCACCACAACAACAAAAAAGTCTGCTGCTTTTTTTCAGTTTGTTCCCCAATAAATGTCCAAGAGGTGTTAGAACTGATAAAATTCTTCTATGTGCATCTATAAGTATTAGGACTTATGTTTTACCAGCTCTTCATGACAGTCATTAAACAATAACTGAATTTTGCTTCAGTTACACAAAATGCAAACTGATCTCTGACACCCGATTTCTTGGGGATTTCAGGAACTCAGGCTAGAGTGAGATATTGTTCTCAGCAGAAAATAAAAAATCATTCTCAGACTCTCCTTAGGTTCTTTCTCCATTGTTCTGAGACACTGTTTATTTTTTATATATAAAAATAAGAGAAAAGGTATTTATTCATTTTGAAGTAAAGTGTGATAAGCTTGTATGGAAAATATGTGGGGGAAATAAAGTGTTTCATACTTAAGAGAGAACATGGACTTCAATAATCTGGAGAAGTCAAATACACAATTCAATTTGAGGTGTAGGTAAATAACTGAGGAAGATAATGCTTTCTATGAAGCAAATGATAGAGAATGCACATCTTAGACTGATGCTAGCTACTCAAAGCCCAGTATGTGAATGTATGAATCTTAACATCTGATATATTTTTAAAGTTTTTACAAACTGACCTTCAAAGTTTATTGCTACAGTTAAGGATAATGGGAGAGACTGCAACAATGTTGGTCTTCTTTGATATTCTTAGCCTAGTAATTTTTCAACTTTATCTTCCCAGAACTCTACTCATATACTGGGCCTAGAACTTTCTATGTTGCTATTTTTCTGAAATTCTCAAGTGGACTGTTCACTTCATAGATCTTTTGTCTCTAGGCTGATTTGGTTTTCATATTGTGTCTATTGATAAACTTTACCACTCCAACTCCCATCTGCTTGCAACTGAAAAGGAATAAAAAAAAAAACCTCATGTCAGGTTTCTCTTGGGAGGGGGACAACATTTTGTGGGGATCACATGTGCTCGAGTTTGCTAGCTAGGGGGAGGCCGTGCCTCTAGCAGAGGCCCCACCTTGCCCCTGTCTCACCAATGATTTCGTGTTGCCAGGCAGGATTCGGGCAGAGGCCCCGCCTTGCCCCTACCTCGCAAATGATTCATTGCCAGGCGGAGGTCCTGCCTTCCGGAAGTTGCGTTGCTCTTTCCTTCCCAATGGTTCGTGTTGCTGGGGGGAAGTTCCGCCTCATGGAAGTCGTGTTGCTCCTTCCTTCCCCTCTCATTTCCTGCCTTATAAAAGAGAAAGCAGGAGACTCCACGTGGTCTTTGCCTCTGTCATTATGGACATGCGGATGACCCTGGCCAGAAATAAACTCACTTGACCATTGGTCTGGGCCTCAGTCTCTTCATTTATCTGTGCCGAGCAGCTGAAAACTGGGGTTTTCCGAACCCTACACAAAAACAGCAAATTTAAAAATGAAAAGAACTGCACGGTTGGAGATGCATAATATTTCCATATTAAATAAGAAATATATAAATAAGCATAGATAATAAAAAAAGCTTATCAAAATTCAGTGCCAAATTTAAGACATTTCTAATACAGTGTCCCATGTAAAAGAGAAAAATGCTGGAAATGTGTTATAAACTTTAACATAAATGTACCTCTGGGAAAAGGTAATATTAGTGTGATATGGTAAATTGAATTCTAAGAATCTCCCAAGATTCCCATCTTTTGGAAAATGTGCCTTCAATTGATAGTAGCAGTACCTGTGACCATAATATATGTCCTACGTAGTACTTTACCTGGCAATGATGATTTTTTTCAGTTTATTGATGTATGCAATCAACTGACTTGAAATAAATCAAAAAGAGATTATCCTTGCTAAGTCTGACCTAAAAATGTTAGTTACTCAAAGAGTTATGGGGAACGCTTACAGTTAGCCTTGATGAAGTAAATTGTCATATTCTAAGAGAACCCTATGCCAAGCATCTGTGAACATCCTAAGAATTAATAATCTTCAGTCAGATAAAAATAGGACCTCAGTAATACAATGAAAGGAAATTTAATTCTGACAGCTACTAGGTAAGCCTACTGTGAAGTCCTAAGTTCTACAAGGGAGCTTAAATATAATTATAATTTTGTGATTCTCTGTTTTACAGGCCGAAAAGACTGAGTTCTGACCTTTTGGTCAATAGAAACCATTAGTTATTAACATGGGTTGCTTTAAGTTTTCAGAAGTTTTCTAATTTTTACATTAACAGAAACCTACACATACTGGGTGAACTGGAATAAGGAGTCAAGACCATAATCAAATTCACAGTGCTTAGTGATTTTTGCTTCCAGAAGACTATTACAAAAATTAGTTTTTACCTTTCTCTTTGAGATATAATATTAAAGAAAACTATCTTAATTTTTAACACTGGTACTAATTTACTGAGTGACCTTCAACCAATACTTTGTCTATCATGAGTTACTATAGGTTCTTTTGCTGCAGGCGTCTGTGTCTCAGCATCTTCTAGTGGGAACACAATCCTTCAGGAAAAGAAAGTGGACACACGAACGGACAAATATGAAATATGAAATAATGAGAACAACAAAATAAATTGTATATGGGGACCCATGTCTGCAATAGACAGAAGACACCTACAGCATATTGGCACCCAACGTGGGCTCGAACCCACAACCCTGAAATTAAGAGTCCCATGCTCCACCAACTGAGCTAGCTGTGCTCTAGAATATACATATCAAAAAACTATCCTATACAGGTGAAAAGAATCCCAAGCTAGCAGAGTAAGGCAAAACATGAGAAGGGGGTGTTCTGGTTTAGCAAGAAGCTTCTTATAACAAAGAAAGAGAAACTGTTTTTGCTACAATTTTGCAGCATGCCAGAATAGTAAAATGCAAGAAAGACAGGAACTGCTTGCTTACCACCTAGAAACTGAGACCAGAAAAACAGGTTGCAGGTAGCTGGCTGATCTTGTCTTTGTCTTGCAAATATACTTAACCAGCAGGGAACTTTAGCAGCTTTTGGTACTGAAATTTCTCTGACTACACATTGACTGAAGCCGAATTTTGGTCTAGTTTTGCAATTGAGACAAAGCCAAATGATAAGAAAATAGATATTTAATGTCATCACCATGTCATACATAATAGAAAAATAGCCAATGATCCACTCAGGGGTTATAATTAATTTCTTCAATGGGCCTGTTGACCAAAATATTTTGGGGAATATCAGCTCACTGCACCAGGAAAGCCAATGGACACGTCTGGTGGGCTAGTTTCTCCTATAATGGAGACATCCATGTTGCATGCTGTGACATTCTTTTCTTTGTTTTATGGTAGATCATAATCTCGAATTTTTTTTAGCCCTGATAAGTTCATAAGATTCCTGAATGAGTTATCACATATGAGCTTCATGAAAGACAATAGCTTTATTGGATTTAGGAATATTTGATAGAAATCTATATTCACCACACTTTTATATAGAAAAGGACTCCTGTCTCTCTTGAAATTCATTTTGCATTATATGCATTATAGAATAGCAAGTTACTTTTGGAAATGGTATATTAGTTTAGATTAACCACACCTATAACAGTAGTCTTTGACTCCAAGAGTTTAATTTATAATTTGCCAAATCCCTCTGCTCTCTTTGTTCATTGAAGCACTATTCACAATAGCCAGAATCTGAAAACTACCCAAGTGTCTAAGAAAATTAATAGATAAAGAAATTATGGTATATCTACGCAATGGACTACAATAGAGCTATTAGCAAAAATTAAGTCAATATTTTCTTATACATGTGTTAACATAAATAGTGTTATGCTGAGCAAAATGAATCACAAGGGATAGACATAGAATGATAATATTATTTTATGGGCTATAAAATATATTATGGTAATATAAATAATACCTAGAGACCATTAAAATGGGGCTCAGGAGGACTAGTTAATATTGAAAGCTTGCCACAAATAGTTGGGAACTGCATTTAGAACAAAGAGGTGAGCACTATGACAATGATAATTAGAAGTGATCATCTCTGGGGCCCGGGAGATAGCATGGAGGTAAGGCGTTTGCCTTTCATGCAAAAGGTCATCAGTTCGAATCCCGGTGCCCCATATGGTCCCCCGTGCCTGCCAGGAGCAATTTCTGAGCATGGAGCCAGGAGTAACAACTGAACACTGCCGGGTGTGACCCAAAAACCATAAAAAAAAAAAAAAAGAAGTGATCATCTGGACAAAACTGGGTGATAAATGTTGGTATAGTGATATATATGATACCCCTTCAATAACAATATCACATACCATAATATCTATGAGAAAAGCAAGGAAAAAAAAAGAAGAAAAATGTTTACCTAGAGGCAGGCAAGGGAGAGGGAAGCAGGGAGTCAGGAGTGAAATCGGGGACATTGTTGTCAGAAAATGTGCATTCATGAAGGTTATTAGACATTGTATGACAAGAACTCACTCATGAATAAATTATTTTAACAGTAATTCAATAAAATATTTAATTTTTAAAAAAGACTTAAAGATATTATCAGTGTTGTTTTGATTGCCAAACTTCAATATGAATTAGCAAATGTGTAGACAATGAAAACTGTCCTGACTGCCACCCACCCAACAAAAATATAATTGGTTATTAGATAAATCCAGTAGAATCAAGAACAAAAATTCAAGTTTTTTAAATTTGAGTATCTGGATTACCATGAATTCCAGATTATAGAAATAAGGGCAAAGAATGAAAGAAATGGAGGTTGGAGGGAGAACAGAAGACAGAGATAACAAGAAAAAAATTGAGGAGACTCACAAACAATAATGTAAAGATGTGGTTCATATATATACATCTCTATCTCAAACCCAACAAAACAGTAAGCATATAAGACGTAAACTACAACAACTAAATTTCAAATGTGAGTGTCAAAATGGTAGGCTCGGGAATGAAAGCAAACCTCGGCAATTGTTTTGGTTTCACCATAGGAGGAAAGGTTATTATAGTGGTGGAATTTTTTGGTCTAACTACTTAATGCTGAAAATCTAAAATAAAAACAACTTTATAAATAATGATACTTTAATAAGATAAAAAACATGTTTATTAAAATTATGTCAATTGCTTCTTGGTTTTCTGAATATGATAAAATAAAGATATTTTTTTCTCATTTTAAAGAAGATTAAAATGTAAAGTGGACAGAATGATAGGACAGTGATAGACATTTGCCTTGCATACAGCTATCCTGGTTAAAACATGGAGGCAGTGAGGTGGCTCTAGAGGTAAGGTGTCTGCCTTGCAAGCGCTAGCCAAGAAAGGACTGCGATTCAATCCCCTGGCATCCCATATGCCCCCCCAAGCCTGGGGCAATTTCTGAGCGCCTTGCCAGGAATAACCCCTGAGCATCAAATGGGTGTGGCCAAAACAAAACAAAACAAAGCAAAACAACAACAACAAAAAAAGAACATGGCATACTATATGGTCCCTGAGCTCTGTCAGAAGTGATCCCTGTGTGCAGAATCAGGAGTAATTTCTGAACACTGCTGAGTAAGACTGCAAAAGCAAGGAAAAAATAATGAAAAGGGTATAATTGAAATATAGAATTAATGTGAATAAAGCTGTATATTGTAGTACTATTTTTTACTACTTATGAAGTGAATTTTTAAGAACATGATTAATAGCTATGGAAAGTGTTTTTTATTTTAAATAAAAATCTTTCTATTATTGAAAAGGAATAGGATGAAGACCTCTCCCACTGAGAATTTGTTCTATTTAGGCATGTACAAAGTGATAAATTGACAGTAGAAAGGGAAAGGATCCTGCTACACAAACTTCCTCAAACTAGTCACTGTATTCTAAATTATTTAACTACATAAAGTCTATTGGTGGAAACATTAACTAGACTATGTAACCCAATTATAAGTGTAATAAATTCAACATATCTTAAATTTAGGTGTTTAAAGTGTCCGTCAGCTTAAGTTAATGTCCACCCAATAAGTTTGTATATGTAATCTTTAAAATTTTCACACAACTCAGTTTAGGGGCCAGGGAGATAGCATGGAGGAAAAAGCATTTGTCTTGCATGTGGTTCGAATCCCGGCATCCCATATGGTCCCCCAAGCCTGCCAGGAGTGTTTTCTGAGTGTAGAGCCAGGAGTACCCCTGAGCGCTGCCGGATGTAACCCAAAAACTAAAAAACAAAAATAAAAAGATATTTTCTCATAACCCAATTTAATAAGAGCATCTTTTAGAACTCAAATGTTAAGGACAAATTGTATCTGAGATGATTATGTTGGTTTAAAACTGGCTCATTTTAAAAATATTATTCAAATTGTTGCTGACATGTTGAATTTATCTGTAAATTCTTTATCATAACTATATTATCTTTAGATATATAAACATATACATCCAGGTATTTAAAATATATTCAAGATTATTTTATAAAATAATATGCAAAATATTGAAACATGACAAATATTTGTTGAATTTTTTGTTGCCTTTTCTTGTAACTAAAGGATATTCCTGTGTTGAAGGAACAAAATGATAATGAATGGCAAGCTCCCAATTTTTTCTGAAGTATGTGTTTCTCTTTCTGATGTACATATAAATATATTCCTTCTACTCTAGTCATTTTGTTTAAAATTGTAACATTGACCTTACAATGTCAATATTATTATGTCTATTCCTTGAGTTTGGCAGAAAACAAGGTCCTAGCACTGAAGCAAATCTTTGTTTCTGTCTCCCTTGATCTATTTTTCCTGCATGGAAGAAATGTTTCATGTATTTGACTTTTCTATTTATATTTCAATTCACAGCTGTTACCAGATTTGCATGTTCACATTCATTCATATTCCCATTCATATGATTTATATAGAACATGTCCCTTGCGTAAGTGTGCAACATAAAGTATACTTACATAAAGAAGGAAATGCATTTCTTCTCTAAAGATGCATGAGCCCCAAACATAAATTCAACAGCAACATTAAATTGTGGAAAATTTGCCTAATGCTGAGAAGCCATGTAGGGTTCTGATAAACTACAGGATTTTATCCAGTAAAAATAGTGTTTAAGCCTTTCCCAATAGGGCAGTGAGAGCAAACTAGATTTAGCTGCACTTATAAGAAGAAAATAAAGATGGTGCCGAACAAACAAAAGAAGGAAAAGATAGTAAATATATATTACGCAGAGTGACTAGATAAGGAACAGTTGTATAAGCACTACTAGTTTCCCTATTAAACATCCACAGGAAAAATTTCAGAGTAAAGGAATCAAGTTGTAGCAGCAGGAAGCTTGAAGCACAATGGGTGGGAAATGAAAACTAAGTATGTTTTCCCATTTTTATATCAATATCTGCTGTGTGACCCTGAGCATCTTGTGCCATATTCTTGAATAAATATTTTTTATTGAAAAGAGATTTTATTTATGATGCTATGTTGAGTGCTATTACATAATATGTAAATGTTTGAAAATATTTGTTATAAATTTTTTTATCTAAATCCATGCATACAAGGTTGTGCATAGAAATTTTTCTCACAGATACAAAGTTATTCACGATTAAGATTCAGACACACAATAAATAAAACTCCTTTCACCAATGTCCCCAGTTTCTCTCTACTTTCTTCCATGTCCGCCTAAGGGGCAGTTTTCTTGTCTCCTTCCCTCTCTCTTTTTCTTTCACCCACTCACTCACTCACTCTCACTTCCTTGCCCTGCTCCACTTTTAAATACTGTGTTTTGCCATATTGTTAGAGTCTTATTCTTATCATTTAAACAGTTTCTTTTAGCAAGCAATTATTTTCCAGAAAGATCACTTCCAACTATCATCATCATAGTGGTCTTCTATGTTCTAATTGCACTCAGATTTAGCATAAGCAACCATCAGTGCTAAAGATAGTTGTAGTATATAGTGAAAAAACTCAACAAAATACTTTGCCAAGAATACTTCACTCACCTAAACCTTCATTGAGGTTTGAAGGAATGATAAAATAGCTTCATGGATAAACAACAGCTTAGAAAAGTCACAAACTCAAAACCAATAGTGCAAAAAGAACTAAAGTGTCTATTTATGCAAAGTTGACCCAACACAACACTGATACCTTCAAAAAGATGACAGTACATCCCATCACAATCATCTCTCTTAATGTCAAAGGCCTAAAGGTACCAGTGAAGAAACACAAATTGGAACACAAAAGATAATTGCAAAATGATAAAAAAAAAATTGAATCCAATGTTTTTCTATCTGCAAGAAACACACTGAAGTAATCAGGACAAACACAAACTCAAAGTCAAAGGTTGGAGGACAGTATTTCAAACAAAAACATCCTTTATAAAGGACACAGCCTTCAAGCTTAAAAATATTAAAATAGGGTGCTAGAGCAGTGACGCAGAGTGATATTGCATCTGCCTTGCATGCGCTAGCCTAGGATAGATGGCAATTCCATCACTTAGGTGTACCATATGGTCCCCCAAGACAGGAGCGATTTCTGAGCACATAGCCAGGAGTAATGCCTGAGCATCACCAGGTGTCACCCCCAAAAAACAAAACAAAACAAAAAACAAAAAGCAAACAAACAAAAACCAAAGATAAATGTTAAAATAGGACTGTTATAGCGCAGAGGTAGGGGGTTTGTCTTGCATGCAACTGATCCAGAACTGAAAGTTGGTTTGAATCCTGGCATTTCATATGGTCCCCTGAGCTTGACAGAAGCGATTTCTGAGTGCAGAAACAGAAGTGCCCCCCTGAGCACAGCCGGGTGTGCCCTAAAATCAAACAGAAAAATAAAGTTAAAATAGACAAAGTTGGGCATTTCTAAATAATCAAAGAATGCACACAACAGGAAGAATTCTGACTCCTAAAGATATATGTGTCTATTGAAGGGCCAGAAATACTTAAAAGTATAGTTGATAACCAGGAAGAAAGTCTTCAGTAGCAAAAAAATAGTAGAGGGATACTTCAATATTGCCCAGTTACCATTTGATAGATCAACCAGGCTTACACTTAACAAGGATATAATTACAAGTCTATACTTAACAAGGTTATATTTCTCAAGCAAGAAGTAGAAAACAGTAGCTTAGTAGACATACATATGACTTTTCATCCACAGAAAACTAGATACACTTTATTTTCAAATGAAAATGGGACATTATCCAAGATAGACCACATGTCAGGCCATAAAACCATCTGATAAGGGGTTAGTATCTAAAACAAATAGGTACTAATAGAATTTAGTACAAAATAAACATATAAACTCATTCATATATGAGGAAAAGAAATGAACAGACATTTCCTCAAGAAAGAAATACAGATGACTAGAATGCACATAAAAAATTCTCCACATAGTCATCAGGTAGATGCATATCTAAACAATTAGATACTGTATCATGCTACAGAGACACATCACTAAGAATGAGATCAACTAGTGCTAGTGCAAATGTGGGGAGAAAGGAATACTTACCAACTGCTGGTAGCTATGCTAGTCCAGCATTTCTGGAAAAATATGATATTTCTCAAATAACTGGAAATTGAATTCCCTGTGTTTGTTCCAACAATACCACTCCTGGGGCTATCTGCTGGGAACACAAAAACACAATGCAAAAATGCCCTTTATGCTCCAATGCTTATTGTAGCACTCTTTACAGCAGCCAAAATCAGGAAAAAATATGCAGGTGTCCAACAACATGAGTGGCTTAAGAGATTGTGGTACATCTACACAATAGAATACTATGAAGTTGTTAGAAAAAAATTGTGTCATGAAATTTGCTTATACCTGAATGAACATGGAGATTATTAGGCTGAAGAGATGAGTCAGAGGGCGTGGTATAGACAGAATAGTTTCACTCATTTGTGGGATATAATAATAATAAAAGCCAGTATTGTAATAATATCCAGAGATAATTGTGAGGAGGGACAGGAGGACCAGTTCATTGTAGAAAGCTTCCCCAAAAAAAGTAGTGAGCACAATTTATAGAAAAATCCACTATGACAATGATAATTGGATCATCTCACTCTTCAAGAACTAGGTGCTAAAAGTATATAAAGTCACATGAATGTACCTTTTAATTAATGGTATTGCAAAGCACAGTGTAGAAAAGGGAAAAAGAGAGACCAAGAAGAGAGGTGAGAGAAGAAATATGCCTGCTCCAGAAAAAGGTAGGATTGTTAAATAGGAGGGGAACTGGGGACAGTGGTGAATTAGGGACATACTATTTGAGAAACTCAAATATGAACAATTCTGCAGCCATCGTGCTTGAATAAAGAACTATCATTAAAATAAAGAGCACAAAAGTATAACTGATGTATACTATATAGAATAAAAAGGAAGCATTCATCTTTGGTGGTCATTAGACTCAAAGTTACTATTTTCAGATTTTTGTTAATGAAGATATAATGAAGATTTATGTTTGACTAGGAAGGGATAATATCCCTTTTATATATCAAGTTGTTCTCTTCTCAGTTATTCAGAGATCATAGTGAGGAACAAACCCTACTTTTGGACTCAAGAGACTGGGCTTGTGTTCTAGTTCAAATTGTTTAAGTCTCTTCAGTTTTCTAAGCTCTTTTTTTTAATATGTAGAATTGTGAATATTCAAAAGATTATATATACTGAAACATACCATATCCGTTATTGCTCAGAAACAATATTTAAGTTTTGTTTTGTTTTGGGGGGGCCACATCTGGTGACGCTCAGGGGTTACTCCTGGTATGAGCAATTTCTGAGCATAGAGCCAGGAGTAACCCCTGAGCACTGCCGGGTGTGACCCAAAAACCCCCCCAAAAAAAAATCGCTCCTGGCTTGGGGGACCATCTGGGACTCAGGGAATCGAACCATGGTCAGTCCTAGATTAGCTCTGGCAAGGCAGACACCTTACCGCTCCGTGCTACCCTTTCGACACCTATACTTAAGGATTTTGAGCTCGGGTTCACTCCTAGTAAGGATTGAACCAGGATTAAGCTGCATTCACTTCTAGACTATGTCTCCAGAGCCACTTCTCCAAAATGTAAAGACCAGGATCCAATATGTATATATCATATATGATATATTATATATAAATCCAATTGTAGATAATAAATTTATACATATAATGATTTATAAAATCATTTTGTAAAGTAATTAAATTTGATAAAATGTTTTATTTTATAAAATAAAATGTAAAATAAAATTATTAAAATATATAAAATAATTTATGCATATAAATATATACATCATATACAAATACAATTATAAATATATTTTAGGTATCAAATTTATATATTTATATGCAAATATATATTTATACTATGTAAAATATTAAAATTCTAGGACAAAATATTTTTAACTGTTGCATTATTTTAATTTCTATTTCCAATAATAAATAAGTAGTGTCTTAGCACAGCTTCATTATAGATAATATTTTTGCTATTCAAAGAGTGGCTATGAACTTTTATATCATATCTAAATCACTGGATATATTAAGGGTTTGTTAAATTTATTAAACTGTTAAACATTCATTGTCTTATGAATGTGATCTTCTATGTAGATGATTATTTTAATTTGTTCTCTTGACAATTTTTCCACCTGAAGTATTGTATAGATTGGTGGCAATTAATAGAACTAAATATATGCTGTCAATATTGCTAGCCACACATCACCCAATAAATTACCTAGCAAATTATCTTGAAATTATTTAATAAATATAAGTTGCATGCTAGCAACTTGTGTACACATTAATGTACACATTAATGTAGGTTCTCAAATATTTTTTTTCTTTTTGGAGCCAATTTCTACCCCAAGATGATACAATAAATTAATGTGTAGAACTACATGATTTGGAATTATTGGTATTTGACTCTTTTGTTTCGGTTAAAAGACCCAGTGAATAAGCATTCCTGTGAAAGATTGAGTATCCACAGAGATTACCTAGATGAGGTCAGCCTTGGTCTCTGAGACAACTAAAAATCCTTTCCAGAGAACAGCTGATCCCCCGTATCCCATATGATCTTCTTTTTTTTTTTTTTTTTTTTTTTTGGTTTTTGGGTCACACCCGGCAGTGCTCAGGGGTTACTCCTGGCTCCATGCTCAGAAATTGCTCCTGGCAGGCACGGGGGATCATATGGGGCACCGGGATTTGAACTGATGACCTTTTGCATGAAAGGCAAACGCCTTACCTCCATGCTATCTCCCGGGCCCCCCATATGATCTTCTAAGCCTGATAGCAACGAGTTCTCATATACTTTTTAATATTTTTAATATTTAAGAAAATTGAGACTGCGCTCTGCTCAGGGAACTGTGGACTGAGGGGAGTCTTTTTCTGTGCTTCTGTCTTTTCTGAATTCTTGAAGCTCTCCCCAAAGACCAGAGCCCTGGGAAGTGAATCCAGAAATCGCTGCATTCTGAGGCTGCCAGCTAGCTAATGAGTGAGTAAGATCTGTCTGGCTGTGGAGATTCCCAATTGGAGAGCTGATTGCTCCTCCTGCGGTAGACTCCGCCCTAGTGCACTGTGTTAAGGGAACTGTGGACTGAGGGGAGTCTTTTTCTGTTCTTCTGTCTTTTCTGAAGTCTTGGAGCTCTCCCCAAAGACCAGAGCCTTGGGAAGTGAATCCAGAAATCGCTGCATTCTGAGGCTGCCAGGTAGCTAATGAGTGAGTAAGATCCGGCTGGCTGTGGAGATTCCCAATTGGAGAACTGATTGCTCCTCCTGCGGGAGACTCCTCCCTACTGCTAAGGGAACTATGGACTGAGGGGAGTCTTTTTCTGTGCTTCTGTCTTTTCTGAATTCTTGAAGCTCCAGAAGAGCATGGTCATGAAGCTCTTTCTAACCAATAAAGCCCCTCACAACACGCAGGGAAAACCACACTACTGGCATGACAATGCGGAAAGCTTGTAGGCAAACACTATGCACCAAGAATGAGGATGATGGTTTGGATGACCTTAAAAATCACAACCCTCTGCTTAATTTCTCAGATAAGGAACTAAAATAGAAATGTGGAATATGTTTGTAAAATTTCAGGAAAGCATAGATCAATCAGAACAGAACACAAAGACAGAACTCAGAAAATTCCAAACTGAAATAGCAGGCCTGAAAAACAAAAACACAGTATCTCAACTGAAAACCTCAGTGATGCCCTCGACACCAGGGTAACAGCAGCTTAAGAGAGAATCGGAATACTGGAAGATGTGATGCACAAAAACTCAACACAGCAGAAGAAATGGGAAAAGAAACTTATGACAAACAATCAGGCAATGGAAAAAGTACTCAAGAAAATTGAAAATGAAATGTTTTAATATATGTTTTTGCTTACCTGATTATAATTCTCAATATCTGAACACGGGAAACTACAAAATGTACTTTTCTGGGCAATGTTCTCAAATGTATCTTGTAGCAATGAAAATAATTTTGGAATCATTTGGAATAAGTAAATAATAATTTTAAATTGCATGCTTACATTTAAAAAAAAGTAAGTAGTTTATCATGGGAAATACAATATCTTATTTGATTTCTTAAAGTTTCTTTTAACTTTAACCTCAGAAAAATAGTTTACTTCTTTTAATTTAAAATGTCTTGTCTATAAACTGGAGATGCTACTATCATTTTGAGATTGAAACTTTATGAAATACATAAGAAAATTGATCTGCAAGAATAAATATATACTAATTTTATTGAATTCGCATCGGAAGATTACAAAAATGCATGATAGTAATAGATATATACTTCAGAAAGTTTTGCATTTTTGTTATAAAAATTGGCTACTTTCTAAAAGTCACTAAATCTAGAATTCAAATATAACACAAATTAGACTATAAATGTCTTGCTTGCTTGGTACTATTTATACATTTTTTTTCCAGTACAATATATTGTGGAATGAAGTGAGACAACTGAAGATGTTTTGTTATTAAACTATGTTCCTTGAATTTTAGTTACATCGGTGAAAGCATGTTTCTAGATTCTAAGTGCTAGAAAATGAATTATTGGAGTGTGAAAGTGGAACTATATATTGAAAATTGCAGAACGTGCAGAGGCTGGCTGGTTTGCCTTTTCAAAGAAGGTGGTTATGTTAGAACTTAGTGGTTAAATCTTAAAGGCACTTTAACCTCTTCTTGGAAGCAAATGTTCTACCCCTTTCTTTATGCTTACTGCTCCTAGATACAAAATCTCATAGTTAATAGGTTAGTAAATGTTAATTAATTCAGACCATTTATTGCACTATATTCTGAATTTAATTTCAGATGGTAGAAATTGATGATTATATTTCTCAACACACAAACTAGGACACACAGTCTTATTCTGGGCTATATGTTTTTCCATGTGATTCATATGATTGAAACAATAGGCAGTTAAATCAAAAAATAACCTAGTACATCAACCAAGCCAACATTCCTATGGAAAAAATAGAAAAAATAAGAAAAAATACACAAAATGTATAATTTGCATAACAGCGTATTTCACTTCTGCTTGTATAATACATTCTGGGAGACATTAATCAATTATTAATGAAAAACTAGTATTCTTAGAGGACAGTATGCTCAACTGGAATTAATCTTGATTTCGAGATCTTTGATAAATTGTCTTCCCCTCAAAAAATAAATACATAGTATAGGAGACAATGAAGTGAAAAAAGTGGCAAAAGAACATATTTGCTACCAGCAATTAAGAAAATGAATATTTATAACAAGCTATTATCCCAACATTTTGTCAATATGTAATTTTATAAAAGGGAAATAAAATAGAAGTCTGTCCAAAGTCACACAAATTGTAATAGCAGTATCAGTATCATAAAATGATCCTTTAGTTTAGAAGAACACAGTTAAACTCTTAGTACTACCTTGACTTAAGATAAAATTCCAATAGCAATCAATATCCTACTTGCCAGACACCAAGTGGGTATCCTAAAATTCAATTTAATTCTACTCTAAACTACTTACTTGTTACAGATATCACTGGCAAAGTATAATTATTACAAAAAAGTCACCATTTAAGATGTCAGCTCATATTATGCCCCAGGCAATCCATACTCTGCTTGGTTAATTACAATTTTAGGAGTTTTCACAAAACCTCTTTAATTATATTATTGCAAGAATGATATAAAGAAGTCAGAAACATGCTATACATGTAATCATAGTCCTATTATAAGGAGTACAATTCAGGAAAAATGAGATAAAATTGATGCATACGGGGCCCGGGAGATAACATGGAGGTAAAGCGTTTGCCTTTCATGCAAAAGGTCATCGGTTCGAATCCCGGTGCCCCATATGGTCCCCCGTGCCTGCCAGGAGCAATTTCTGAGCATGGAGCCAGGAGTCACCCCTGAACACTGTGGTTGTGACCCAAAAATAAATAAATAAAAATAAAATTGATGCATAGGTCAAGATAGGCATTAGAGGTCATGAAGAGAGGTAGAGATGTCCCATGTTTGCTTTTTTTAGGGATGCCATTTATTCAGTATAGCAGTATGTTTATGAACATAGAGTTTCTTCAAATCTTATAGTTCTTAAGGTTTTATTGGGTCTGGAGCAATGCACAGTGGTTAGGGCCTTTGCTTTGCAGGCGGCCAATCTGGTTCCATCTCCAGCATTGCTTATGTCCTTCAGCCTATCTGGGAAAGGAGCAGAGTCAGGAGTAAGCCCTGATCACAAATGGGCATAACCAAAAAAGAACAGTAGAAACAACAAAAAGTGATTTCATTAGAGTTTAATTACCTAGGCATTGTTTTGTGTGTGGTTTATTATTTGTATTAATATCTTTATTTAAGAACCATGGTTATAAACATTTTTGTAGTTAGGTTTCAGTTTTAAACTGTTCCCCCATTCACCAGTGCAACCTTCCCACCACCAATGCCCCCAAATCATTCCTCCCTATCTCCCGCCTGTCTTCAAATCAGACATTCTATTTTTCTTACTCATTACCATTGTCATTATAGTTGTTCATGTATTTATTTCTCCAACTCTACTCACCAATCTTTGTGATAAGCTTCATATCACTGGCTAGTTCTTTCAAACCTCATCTTTATTGTCTCTGGGTATTGTTACCATACTATCTTTTATTTTTCTTAAATCCCACAGAAGAGTGAGACTATTATGTATCTCTCTGTCTCCCTCTGAATCATTCCACTCATTCCATAATAGTTCCCCTTTCCATCCAAATATAGGAAAATTTCATGACTTAATTTTTCCTGATAGCTGCATAATATTCCATGATGTATATGTATCACAGTTCCTTTAGCCATTCAATGTTTTCAGGCATCTAGGTTGTTTCCAGATTCTGGCTATTGTAAATAGTGCTGCTATGAACATAGGAATGCAAAGAGCTTTATTGCAATGTGTTTCTGTATCCCTCAGGTATAGCCCTGGAGTGGTATAGCTGGATCATATGGGTGCTCTATTTCCAGTTTTTTTGAGGAATCTCCATATTTTTTTCCATAAATACTGGACTAGATGGCATTCCCACTAGCAATAAATGAGAGTTTCTTTCTTACCACGTCACTGCCAGCACTGATTGTTCTTGTTCTTATTCTTTGTGATGTGTGCAAGTCTCTATGGCATGAGATGATACTGCATTGTTGTTTTGACTTACATCACTATGGTAATTAGTAATGTGGAGCATTTTTTCATGTACCTTTTGGCCATCTATATTTATTATTAGAAAGTGTTGGGGCCCGGGAGATAGCATGGAGGTAAGGCGTTTGCCTTTCATGCAGAAGGTCATCGGTTTGAATCCCGGTGCCCCATATGGTCCCCTGTGCCTGCCAGGAGCAATTTCTGAGCGTGGAGTCAGAAGTAACCCCTGAGCGCTGCCGGGTGTGACCGAAAAATCAAAAAAAAAAAAAAAAAGAAAGTGTTTGTTCATGTCTTATTCCCATATTTTGAGGAGGTTTGATGTAGTTAGAGTTTTTTCTTCTTAAGTTCTCTCAGTGCCTTGTATATCTTCGATGTTAGTCTCTTGTTGGATGGGTATTAGGCAGATAGTTGCTCATATTCCATAGGTGGTCTTAGTATCCTAGACACTGTTTCCTTTAAGGTGCAGAAGCATATCAGTTTAGTGTAGTACCCGTTGTTTTTCTCCACTTCCACTTGTTTGGACAATGTTGATACATCTTTGAAGATGTCTTTAGTTGAAATGTCATGGAATGTTTTATCTATGTGTTCTTTTAAATACCTGATGGTTCTGGGTATGTTTAACATCCGAAAATCAATGGCCTTCTTATACAGAAATATTGATAAAGAAGAAATGGATCTTAAAAATTCCCATTAACAATAGTGCCACAGAAACTCAAATACTTTGGAGCCTGCTTAACTAAAAATGTGAATCCCGGTGCCCCAAAATGTCCCCCGTGCCTGCCAGGAGCAATTTCTGAGCATGGAGCCAGGAGTAACCCCTGAGCACTGCTGGGTGTGAACCAAAAACCAAAAAAAATATGTGAAAGCCATATAGAAAACAGCTACAAAACACTGCTCCAAGAAATAAAAGAGGATAAAATAAAACGGAGACACATACCCTGTTTATGGATTGGGAGGCTTAACATCATTAAAATGGCAATATTCTCCAAATCATTGTATAGATTTCATGCAATGTAATTTATCAAAGGATAACCATGACATTCTTCAAAGAAGTGGATCAAGCACTCCTTAAATTCATGTGGAACAATAAACATCCATGAATAACTAGAGCAATACTTGAGAAAAAAAAAAGATGGAAGGCATTACATCCTCAACATTAAACACTATTACAAAGGAATAGTCATGGGGCCAGCTGTGGCACAAGAAGTAAAGCATCTGCCTTGTCTGTGCTAGCCTAGGAGGAACCCTAATTCAATCTCTTGACATCCCATATGATCCTCCAAACCAGGAGCGATTTCTGAGTGCATAGCAAGGATCCCTGAGCATCACCGGGTGTAGCCCCAAAATCAAACAACAACTACAACAACAACAACAAAGGAATAGTTCTTAAAACAGCGTGGTATTGGAATAAAGATAGACACTTTGATTAATGCAGTGCTTCTCAAATAGTGGGGTATGCCAACCGGGGGTATGGAAATCAAAGAAAACATACCTCAAGCTGAACAGAACAGTAAGATAGAACTCAAAAAACTCCAAACTAAAATAACAGACATGAAAAACATGGTAGCTGAACTGTAAACCTCAATGAAAATCCTTCACAGAATCAGTGAACTGGAAGATGAATTGGAGAACAACTCCATACAGCAGAACAGATTGGAAAAGAACCTAAGGCAAATAATTACACAATAGAAAATGTACTCAGGAATGTGAACAGATGAAAATAGAAGTATTTGATAAACTCAATAGAAACAATATAAGAATCATTGGATTCCCAGAGGCACAGGATGAAGATCCCCAAGAAGAATTAACAGTCAAAGACATCATCACAGAGAAACTCCCAGAACTAAAGACTGCATGCAATTAAATCCTGCATTTCCGAAGAGTACCAGCTAAGAGACCTGAAGAAAAACACCCCAAGACACATCCTAGTTACTTTAATGAATCCCACATATAGAGATAGAATACTAAAAACAGAAAGATCACATTATTTTCTTTATGTAACTTAAAGAAAGTAATCACGTCATGTTCTCAATTGTCGGAGAAGGGGCCAGAGCGGTGGCTCAAGTGGTAGGGCATCTGGTTTGCACACAGTAATCTAGGATGGATGGAAGTTCTCTCCCCTGACATCCCACACGGTCCCCCAAGCCAGGAGCAATTTCTGAGTGCATAGCCAGGAATAACCCTTGAGCATCAGTGGGTATGGCTCCCAAACCAATAAATAAGTAAATAAGAACCTCAATTGTCAGGCAAAATATAAATTAGAAAATATTAATAACTTTTACATAATAGTTTCATCTGTTTAAAGTCCTAAAAATTGCATCCATGCTTTCTGAGATCTCTTTCAGTGCCTCTGTATGATCTCCTTCATATCCATCCTTTAATAGTTAATAACTTATTTTTATGAATGTATGTTATTCTAATTATAATCTGCATACATACTTTTTATTTCTTTAGTGTCTCTAAATTAATCTACTTACTGACCTTATGAATTTTCAATTTAACAATTTCATATAAGTATTCTTATTAAACTCTAATTAAGGTAAGGGAATTTTAAGTTGATATTGCAGTAAAGATTTGAAGATTATGACCCTTTCAGCCAGTAGACTATGTGAATATCATCATTTTTACAAGAAGGCTTAACAACAGTAATTGGGCTTGCAGAAATGGTTTGAGAGATAGTATAGTTAGTAAGACACTTCCCTTGCATATTGCAGACCAGGATAAATCTCTAACACCATATATAATGTCTTGAGCCTTAATAGGAGTGTTACCAGAGCACAGATAATAGATCTAACCATAGCTGTATGTGTCTTTTCCTCAACACATAAAAAGAAGCTGTCAATATGTATCTCAAAAAGTTACTGTAGAGATAAAAATAACAAAAAGACAAAGTCTATGTCTAGCATGTTAGTATTCACTTTATGTACCTGTACTAGAAGTTTCACTTCTCCTATCCCTCTCTGAATCTACTAACCTTGGGAAAACCGCCCACACGTCTTTCTCAGCTTTCTGCTATGTTCTTCACTAGAAACTTTATGTTCAAAAGTATGTTTAAAAGCTGCCAAATGGCATTGTAAAAAAACATATACACAGCAGGACCAAAGACATATTGTTTTTCACTTCTATAAGAAAGTTAATAGTTGTTGTGACGTTTTTATCATCCTACCCACCCTCACTCACTCCTCGACCACAGCGTGGACTGTATTACCAGGCAGGGATTGAACAATTCTAAAGATTTTTCAAACTGTTACAAATTAGAATCCACAAGGGAAAGGCTCACTGGAGGACATAACAGGCGAGGTTATCATTTTTTTCCTTTTGATGTTGGGCCCCATATCTTTTTCTCATTACAATCATTACTTTGAAATATGATTTTTTTAAACAGTAATTTTCTAGAACAAAAGGGATAATACCATATTTCAAAAGCTTTACTGTGAAATTAAACCTTTGAACTACTGTGAAAGAAATTATTCCCTCAAGGCTGCCAGGCTTAAAGGTTATTAAAAATTTAATTTTAAAAAAGGCATCCAAAAAAGAAGTATAAATGCTACTTAGAACTAAGATTACCCAGTATAATAACTCCCATTGCTCCTTCTTTTTAAATAACCTAAAAAATGTGAATAAATGCACTTTATTCCCCCCTGCCAACCCTGGTCACAAATCAGTACATCCACAGATCATTGTCACTACTTGCTAGTATCATAAATTCCCAAAGGGAAATACAAGCACTGCCAGGCCTCAGATGGTTTATCAGAACATCATCCCTACAAGAGAGATAGTAACCCAGTTAAAATATGAGTCACACACTGAATACAGTAATTTGAGATTTCTCAAGCACAAGATATTATTGTTACAGATACTATTATTTCAAAGGGTAAATATATAAACCACAGAATTAAAGGTTTTCACAGATGTTAGTGAAAGATTTCAACATTCTAATCTGTGAGATGAAAGTAAAAGTAATTTCACCATATTGTGCTAATAGCTTTTTTTTTTTTTTTATTTATATCACCATTAGACAGGCAGTGACTAGTGATGCCTACATTTGTTGTGCTGCAGATTCTTTGTCTTTAAGATGAAGAGTATTTACTTTGGAGCTGGAGTGATAATTTGGTGGGTAAATTGCTGGTCTTTCAAGTCATTTACCCAGACTGGATTCCCAATATTCCATATTGTTCCAGGAATCCCATTAAAGCACAGAGGCAGATGTAAACCCTGAGCACTGTCAGATGTGCTCCCAGAACAAAACCAAGCAAACCAATAAAACAAAAACAATAGTACTATCTTCCCTACTTTACATATGTGTTGTAGAGATTAAATCAATCCATGCATGTGTTGTAACAATGAAGAGACCCTGGAAAATTGATAAGGACATTGTATAATTCTTACTGCTGTTTAATTATATCCTTCTATGTTCAAGTGATGTAATCTTAATTGACACAGCAAATAGATAATACTTGTAAACCCCCTAGGTATTCACAATTGAGCAGGAGAGAGAGAACTAAATAAGCAATAGCATTAAAAATTAATTAATTGAAGTGCCACATAACTGGAAGATGATACATGAAAGATATGTTCAAGAAGCTTGTGGTGTGAGATTGTGTGTGTGTGTGGGGGGGTGTTGTTAGGGAAAGCCTGTAAGTGTAATTGCCTGTGGAAACACATTCTAAATACCAAGACTTGAATCTCTGGTGCATTAACAAAGTCTGTGTGTCTGGGATTCTGAGAAAACCAATTATATAAATTTTATTTTTCCCTCAATTTTGACAATTCCAAAATTATCTTTAAAATAGTTTCAAAATACTGTCTCAGAACAATTCAATAGGAATCTGCTTATCTAAAGTCAAAGAACAAGGATTTTAATAATGCATCCATTAAATTGTGACTAAGAGTCAGTGTTGAGAACTACACGATTATACAGTGAAA
>PVKC010012130.1:0-24038 GCA_004027635.1 Crocidura indochinensis
AATATTAACAAACTCTCAGTCTTTGATTACAATACTAATTGCCAAGCCTAGGGAAAATTGTGACCAGGCTCAGGTTACATAGGGACAGTGGTAGAGGTTGATGATACTACAGTGGTTGTGTAGGGCTGTATAGTAACTTACTCCATAAATATTATATATTTGGGTGCTAACATAGTCATCTACCCATGTTGATTAAAAAGATGTGGCTTTGAATTCTGGGAATCTCTATCAAAGCTTGATATGTTTGAGGCTTGCACAGTCTCTGAGAGCCAAACTTTCAAATGATTCATGCCATTTTCTATTCACGGTGATAGTAAATTCATTATTTACTTTCCAGTTTCCTTAAATACCTGCACATAAGCAATTTTTTTACCTCCATGAAACATGTGCATTAGCTACTATTTCACTAATAAAAGCAACATGAATGCATTTTTTTTAAATCTGAGGCAAAAATAAAAATAATATATATGCTTTATTTGGGGGGAAGCAATATGGACAAGCCTGAAAATGAGACATGATTAATAGATGCAAAAATAATTAAATGACATACACAACCAAATAATTTTAAATATTAATGTGGCAGGCAGATCTCAAGAGATAGTAGAGTCGATAAGGCACATGCTTTACATATAGCCAGCCCTGATTCTATTCCCAGTGCCTCACAAGAACCCTGGGCTCTACCAGAAGTGATCTCTGAACAGAGAACCAGGAGTAAGAGCTGAGCACTTTCATAAGTGTCTTTAAAATTAAAAACAATTGTGACAAAAATTCTAGAAGATTTTTTTTCTGGAATTGAATGGACTGCAATAAGATGGAGGTGATTCTTCATCAAGAATCATTAGATATTGGTACCATCAGCTCAGTATATTATATTCTCTATTGAAATCTGTGCCAAAGTGTGTTGCTTCACTTGGAATTGGCATCTATATTCTTTGGCATTTAGGATGGGCTGTTTTCATCATATCATTCCTTCACCCAACTACTAAGAGTTAAAATCGGAACCTCTATCCAATCTTGGGATGGGGATCTAGCTCTTGAGTTTCTTATCCCCTGCCACATAGGAAGATAGAACAACACCATTTGGTATGTGTGTGGAGATAGGTTGCCTAGGATTGATGCAAATGACTGTAACATCTTTATTAAAAGAGAACATAGACTATTGATTACTTATTTTTTGCTGGATAACATCTTCATAATAATATCAGTATCAAAGAAGCCACATAAGATTTAATGAGTTCATATTTATAAAGCACTGCTAAATAAATAAAGTTCATTATACTCAGTTGGTAATCTAATTTTTGTTATTTTCTAAGTAACTAAAATATTTTAATGTATTCTATTAAAAAAACACTGAAAATGATTTGTTTAAACTCTTCTAATAAGAGTAGACCAGAGAGGTAAGAGTGGGGTAAGAGGGGCCAGGTGGTGGCGCTGGAGGTAAGGTGCCTGCCTTGCCTGCACTAACCTAGGATGGACCGTGGTTCGATCCCCTCGTTCCCCATATGGTCCCCTGTGCCTGCCAGGAGCGACTTCTGAGCAAATAGCCAGGAGTAACCCCTGAGCATCACCAGATGTGGCCCAAAAACCAAAAAAAAAAAAGAGTGGAGTAAGAAACTTTCTTTGCATGCAAAGCATCACTTCCATCACCAGCACCAATCAGAAGTGATCCATGAGCACAAAGCCAGGAGTAAGACTGAAACACCATTGATTATGGCCTCAAAGTCTTCTCTTCCAAAACGTCTACTAAGGGTATTTAAAACACTTAACTGGCTAATATGGTACCCATTTGTTTCATTTAACATTCCTTGCTTACGGGCATGCTATTCTATTCATTAATTTTCCTCTTATTCCTTGTTGATGTTGTAAATATGATACTCAATTATTTACACTAATAAATGAAAATCTCTTCGTTCTTGAACCAGTCTCTAGGTGGGCAGATTTCTTGTTTCTATGTTTGACTATCATATATATTGCAAAGCATGTAAGAGACACTTATTTGACTTGACCTGTGTCATGATTGTAAAAATTATAGACATACATTTTAAAATTACATCTATAAATACAAAGGTATATTGAGTATTGCAGATACATCTTACCAAAAAAATCAATAGAAAAGGAAAAAATAAAACTTTTTTGTTTCTGGGCATACAATTCCATCCCAAATTAAATAAGAAGTGTGGTAAATTTTCCCTAAAATTTAATACAGAATGCTCAGAAAAGATATACAAATTATTCTACAAATAAGATACATTTTCCAAAATAAGAATTATTTTTTTGGTTTTTGGGTCACACCCGGTAGTGCTCAGGGGTTACTCCTGGCTCCATGCTCAGAAATTGCTCCTGGCAGGCACGGGGAACCATATGGGGCACCAGGATTCGAACCGATGACCTTTTGCATGAAAGGCAAACACCTTACCTCCATGCTATCTCCCGGGCCCCCAAAATAAGAATTTCTATCTTTTATGAAAACCATATATTTACATTGCTGCTAATGTTAATACAAAAGGACTCCCTTATGCAATCGCATCATGCAACATCTAGTCTTCTAGTTCAAGTAATTACTCATGCTAATCCCAGTCATTTGGGATGGAGATTGGAGAGAAAAATATACACAGAAGATAGCATCTGAAGATTATAATAGTGTGTGAAACATTGGTTAAAATTAATACAAACATTAAAAGGATGAATTTAACAATGTAATTAGATTGCAAGAACATTTTAATTATCTTCAAGAAAGTACAGCTCTTTTTTTAACAATTGCTTGGAGCACATATCAAAAGGTGTAAAGAGAGGAACAATTCAGTGAAGGTACATTTGAAGTTATCAATTATACACCTATCACTGACTGAGTTTCAAGTGACCACAAAGGTTGGATTGATATAAAAGGAGGAAAGAGAATTCTTTTTTATTTTAAAGAGGCAGAAACTATCGCTCCTGAGCAAATATCATCCTTGTTCATTCAAATTGCAATAATGACATAAAGACTTCTGTGGACTAGCCACATTTTTATGATTTATCTAAAATCAGACTTTTCTAGTCCTGATAATTTTATTCTGTGTCATAAGTTCACAAACTGTCATAATTAGTTTGAATGATTATGTTTGTTAAGTAAAAATACATGCTATAAGATTATCATTTTAATTATTATTGTTTTCTAGTTTAAGCTTATTAATACTGATGTATTTTATGCACAGTTTTTATAACATTTTTAAATAGTAAGAATGTTTCATTCTCAATAAAGCAAAAATAACCAAGGGGAAACAAAAATTGAGACTATTTACATTTTTATTATATCCTATTTAAGGACTTCTTTTGAAGTCAGACTTAATCACTCTCCATAAAATTTTAGGATTCTGGCTACAGAGTCATATGGGAATTTAGATTTATTAGATAAAATATTGCTTAGTTTTTAACTTTTTTTAATTGTTAGTTTACAAAATGTCCTCAAGAAAACTACATTAGATTCAAGTGAATAAATCATTCTCCCTAAATGGTGCTTAATATTCCGAGTCCTGAGAGGGACTTTTTCAGAGAAATTCCTGGGAGTTGTCAAGGAGACAACCAAGAAGGTCAAGAAAGACAACAGGGAGGGTCTTCCAGAGAAGGGCTCTGTTCTAAAGCCAAGAGAGCTAATGGCTACTTCCTCCCCAGAATTCCAAGGTATATGGGGATAACAAACCTTCAACCTGGTCATCTCCTCTTACTCAAATTAGAGCAACTGTCTTCGATTCTGTGCTGTATAGCAAAGTCAGGGTGCTCCGTGTCAACCTAATGTCTCAACAGACTATTTGAGAACTCAGGGTGGCAAATGGCATCTAGTTCAGTTTTTCTCATTAATTTGGAATGTGTTCAGCATATGTTTGGAATTAATTCCCCTCACTGGGATCCACTGGGGCTATATGACAAGGGCCTCTGATTCTTTGAAAGAATCTCTCCTCTGTCAATTGGAAATATGAGAGAACATGGATAGATTGTGTAATATCATCAGTAAATGAATGTGGGGAAAGTTTTTGTCTAGTGGACAAAGAACCATCTCTTAGAAATCAATCTGTCTTTCTTTCTTTCTATTTTGGTCTCACTGAAGGCTGAATGTCTTCCATTGATTCTGAGAATGTTCTAGAAGACCAAGATGACTATATAACTTTTAGAAAGGCATTTATATAGTAAGGGTCAACATATGCATTTATCAAATTATTGATCAAATCTCAGCAGTGAAGTCAGGTTGAGATTTTAACTATGAAATTACTGACAGAATTCAAACTTACCTTTCAACATGAAGACAGGTCATGCGGGAGATCTCAAGAGAGAACCTTGAAGGTCAAGAAGTATTGTTGGTGCTTGAAGCAAAACAGTTGGCAATAAACCAACTTCATTGGATCAGAGAGCAATAAGTCACAATATAAATATATTTCCTAGAATAAAATGCCTGCCCAAGTTTTATATGTCACATAGAACGGATATATGTCACATAGAAAAAATACGTCTTTCAAAGGCAATCAACTCCCCTCCAGACCCATGCTGCGTGATCCTCCTTACCAACCCTTCCTAACATGGACAGTTACTTGGAACCAGACTTAGTACACGTACCCCCCAATGCATGAACTCTTCCCAAGTCCTCCCTATTGCAAATCTTTTGCCAATCTCAAGAGGGTCAGGTTGGGAGATGAAAAGGCCCTCGGGAACCCACACCCACAAGAAAATCTCAAAAGACAAAGGGGAAACCCATACTACCATCATAAGTATTAGACCTGTATTACACTACCTCTTTACATGCTTTACCCTAAATGCAAGACACTCTCCTTCTTCACCTGGTGGCTCAATTTAATTTAATTTTTTAAATTTTTTTAAATTTATTTTTATTTAATTTTTATTTCTATTTTTTATTTTTTCTCTTTTCTTTTTTCTTTACTTCATTTGGTAAAAACCTTTTTCTCTTTTTATATATACATGTGAGCACATTTTTTTTATTTCTACTTTTATATTCCTTGGGTGTGTGACCTGTTTTAGTTTTCTTCTCTCTCCACCTTCAAATGCACGGGGAAGATAACGTAATACCTTTTCTCCCTGCAAAGGCACACTGAAAAAAGGGGGGGGGAGGAATCTATAAAACCGAGCTCTTATTCATTAGGGATAAGAACTCATACTTGTTTACAAGACAGGGGTACCTCCTACCTTGAAAATATGTCATGTGGACCCAACTTAGACCACAGGTGATCAGACACCAACCGTTCAGCCTTGAACCCTGGATCACAGACATAGAAATGACATACTTCATCACAACAACCACAGGAAACAAAGCCCAACCGGGACATCCATAATAGTGCTTGGACACCAACAAGTGCCAGCCTATTATGAAATACCAGGAGTCTATAGTCAATCCCGTGACAATATATGGCAAGGGTGGAGAAACCCTGTATTTCTTAGGCAAAGGAAATTTCTTTTCGAATGACCCCAATATTTCCTGTGCATCTGCAGGAGGGGGAAAAAAAGCACAAAACAATCTTTTTTTATTATCACTATTTACTTATCTATCTTTTGTTGATCTCATTACTGTGGGTTGGCTATTGAAGTGAATGTCTCCATGTATTTCTATCTCAATACCATGGCCTCCTTTATACAGTATTTTTTTTCTTTTTTTTTCCTTCCTTTTTTTTTTTGGAATGCTCACTGGATATTTCAATTGACGATTCTTTATGTATGGTTATTTTATGCCACCTTCATTTCCCCCTCCATTTCTCAAACCAAAAATGAAAACCTCTAGAAGGACTCCACCCATTCCCGGAGTATTTGATCCCTTAGTTTATTTATTTATTTATTTATTTATTTTTATTCATTCTTTTCTTTATCCTCTATTTTTTTTCTTTTTCAAACAAATCCACATAACTTGAACTATTCTCGCCTCCCAATTAGGGGGGGAAAGAGGGGTAACCAAGACCAAACAGGTGTAAGACCACCAAGTAGTAAGCTAGGCACAGAGGGGACCACTTGCTTTAGCAACCCCGGGTGTGGGGGGTGGGTAGGAGAGAGGATATGGGAAATAGGAAGGGAACAGAGGTGGAGGGAGGACTTTTTGGTGATGGGAGCTCCCCTGATTTTATGTTAATTTGTACCTAAAATAAGATTGTCAACAATATGTAAGCCAATATGTTTAAAATAAAAATTATAAAAAAAAGAAAAAATATGTCTTTCATATGAGGTCTGAATGGACAAGGAGCGCTGTGGCCAGCATTAGTCAATGCCTAGTTCAGTCCATTCTTGATCAAACATTTCCCCTCCAGTGGTTTGTGTGGCCTAATTCTAAATGAAAAGATGTTGTGTTGTATCAGCATTATAGGAGAAGCCTGAATGTAATCTTGAGGAAGATAGATTTAATAACCAGAGTGAATCCTGAAGGAGTCACAAATGCAGGAACAGCAGGAGCAGGTCCGGAGTGAGAAATATTAAAAGAAGAAAATGAAAAGAAACGAACAGAAAAAGAAAATAGGAGATTAAAATAAAAAGAGAGACCTAAAATTATATTTGTATATACATATATCTCCAAAAATGATTAAATGGAGAGTTGGGGGAATTTTATCTTAGCTAAAAATCATCCCTCACAAAAGAATAGAAGGTGAATGGGAGATCACATTGTCAAGAACCAGACAAAAACAAAACAAACCATCAACTTTTATGATAGGCCAGAAAAGAGGCATTTATTATTAAAGCAAGAAAATTAAATTCTGTCAATCCGATGTGGATTCAAAATAGTTGAGTGCAGAGCCTGCCGGTAGGATGGTGGCGGATGGTACAGAAACACACGAATGAAGACATTCTCCAGCCTGCCTAGAGAAAGGGCAACTCCGTCCTAGAAAATCTTTGCTCTTGTGGCACAGAGCAGATTGCGAGTGGAGAGATTAATCCAAAAATCCCCCGGCTGCAAACGTGGGGCCAGCAGGAACAGTGTTAATGCTGCGATATAGGAAGTGTCCAGCTGGCTACATGTCTGGGTAATGAGAAAATCTGTTTTTAGATGCTTCTGTACATAACAAGCTACCCCGCTCCTCGATTTCCAACCAGTCTGCCAAAGAAGCAGCATTTAACCCCCCATGGATCTGTGGTCAAGAGGAGCTGGCTTAGTGTGGATGCCTGGAGAGGCAAAGCCAGGCAGACAAGGTTGGGCAGTGAAGGCATCCTCAAACCAGCCTGCAGAAAGCAGCAGAGTCCAGAGCAGTTAGTTTGCAGCAGTAGCTGGCCCCAGACCAAATGGGAAGTGTGGGCATGTTGAAATGCAAAGGTCAGGAAGAAGAGCCTGAGAGAGGAAAGTGCCAGCTGATCTGGAAAGCAAACGGGAACCTCACCAAGGAGACTCTAGAGAGCGGAGAAAGGAACTCAACAAGCTTGGAGAACACAGAGGAGATTGTTGTCCCATCTTCCCTGAGAAGCAGCTGAGAACCATCAGCAGTTGCCTTACGTTTCAAGTTTTATTGACTGGGAAATAAGACTCGAGCTCCATATGCTCAATCCTTCTTGTTCCCTGTCATTCCCAACTCTATCTCCTCTAGCTCTGTCCCACCTCCCGGCTAGTTGCCTCTCTGATTGGTCAGAGTCGATGTCAGTCACATATAGTCTTTCTGCATTGGTCAGGATCCATGTCAGTCATTTAGTACTTATATTCTAATAAATATCCAATTATGTAGCACAGGGATGTAATTGTGAAATATATATTTATGGCATTTGCATTTCAAAAGATGAATCATATAAATATACTTATATACTCTGTTTATACTCTGCCCTTTAAATTTCTTAAAATTCTTAAATTAAGGGGCCCGGGAGATAGCATTGAGGTAAGGCGTTTGCCTTTTATGCAAAAGGTCATCGTTCGAATCCCGGTGCCCCATATGGTCCCCCGTGCCTGCCAGGAGCAATTTCTGAGCATGGAGCCAGGAGTAACCCCTGAGCACTGTCGGGTGTGACCCCCCCAAAAAAAAAAACCAAAAAAAATTCTTAAATTAAGGTGACATGATTTACAAAGTTATTCCTAGTGAAGTCCCAAAGCTAAAACCAGTCCCAATCCTATCACCAGTGTCTCTACCTCCCTCCTATCCCCCTCAACCTACAGCCAATAGACTCAAGGCCATGATTCCTGTCCCCCAGTTCTTACTCCCCTTTTCAAGAGTGATCAAAGTATTTATCTTGAGTATATCACATTCCCTTGTTCAATTATGTACTGCCTTTTTAAAAATAAACCTGAATAGTGGTATAAGAACTACAAAGTGCTCTAATGTCAAATGTCATTAATATATTAATTGTTAAAACCCAAGTATGAATCAAAATTGTGTATAAACACATATATAGTTGTTTTGATATATCTTTTTATATCATTTTAAGCCCACCTTCCAATTATGTCCAGTGACATAATGGAGCTCTTGTCCCAGTCTCTATGTCACAGTTCATCACCCCAATCTAGCCAGGTTTTATCATTCTCACTATCCTCCACCAGTTCTCTGGGGAAAACTTCAGCTGCATTACACCACAGGTTAAAAATAAGCTACTTTTTGGAGCAAGTGCCACAAGTATTCAGGGTCAAGTGTCTGCCCTCAGGGGGTTCGCTGTCCAATGGGAAAGGTGGGCAGCTCCTTTCTAAGAAAATAAATTCACAACAGTGCAATTGAAAGCTGAGGAAAGAAAGGAGAGAGGAAAAAGATTCCCCAGCACAGGAGCAATCTCCACTAACACTGCTTTCCCACTTGAATCACTCATACCACCATGCTAATCTGCCCACAGGTGAGGGAGGCAGCTGCTTGCTTGTGGCTTGCCCAGTTGGGCAATGGTGATTTATGTTTGTACCCTATGACTTTATTTACAGAGTTGAGAGCAATAAAAAAATTGTTATGTAACATATAAAATAATCCACTGAAGGACTAGAATGTGAAATGCATACAATGACTAAAGCAGTCAGTGCCTTCCTTGTCCATAATAAAAATACAGTATTAAAAAAAATTTTCTCGGGGCCGGGCGGTGGCGCTGGAGGTAAGGTGTCTGCCTTGCCTGCGCTAGCCTAGGACGGACGTGGTTCGATCCCCCGGTTTCCCATATGGTCCCCCAAGCCAGGAGCGACTTCTGAGTGCATAGCCAGGAGTAACCCCTGAGTGTCACTGGGTGTGGCCCCAAACTCAAAAAACAAAAGAAAATACAGTATTAAACATCTTGGTTTTACTTATATTTATAACATTATCTTATGCATATACTGATAATACTGTTACCTAGCTGTTAACTTAGTTAAAAACAAGAACCAAAGCAGAAACTCTTCTCTATCTTTTGTTGACTCTTCTCCATGAAGAAAGCCTCACCAATGTTCCTATATCCCAAACTTATTTTAGTTTTTTTTTGTTTTTTTTTTTTTTTTTTTTTTTTTTTTTTTTTTTTTTTTTTTTTTTTTTTAGTTTTTGGGTCACACCCTGTGGCTCTCAGGGGTTATTCCTGACTCTGTGCTTAGAAATACCTCCTGGTAGGTTCAAGGGACCATATGGGATACCAGGATTCGAACCACTGTTGGTTCTAAGTCAGCTGTGTGCAAGGCAAACATCCTACCGCTGTGCTATCTCTCTGGTCCCTGCTTTAGTATTTTTTTTTATTATTCAAGATGACTCCTCAATTATACATACACATCATCTTTACTTTTCACCAAAGTGAAATCTCTTTTTCCAAAAGTCTCATTTTATTTTTTTGAAAGTTCAGAGAAAAGTTTTAATTACTTTATTTAAACACCATGGTTTCAAGGTTGTTATTAACACAGTTGTCTTTTTTACACAGAAAATCATGAAAATAATTTCATATTGAATTTCAGTCATAAAATGTACAATGATATTCATTAGTGCAAATTTCTGTCACCAATGTCCCCAATTTCCCTCTTTGCCATGCCCCCACTACCTGCTGCTGGGGAAGATATTTTTCTTCTCTCTCTCTCTCTCCCTCCCTTCCTGTCTTTCTCTTTCTCTCCCAGTCACCCTTCCTCCTTCCCTTTCCCAAAGTGAATTCTTCAAACATTTATCCTTAAAAGATACACAAGACAGGAATATTCAATAATTGTTGCATACTTCATAAGTGTATGTATAAAGATCATGTGGGTTCAGTATTGATTATGGCCCCACATCAGAGACAAGCCAAGTGATTCACTCCTGGAAAGTCATGTTTTCCTGAATATAATAAGCCTTGCTTTTGACTCGAGTGATAGACAATGCTTTTATAGCACCAACTCCATTCTAGGATGCATCTTTGCAATAGGACCCATACCAAAAGCAGATTCTCTGGCATGGGCAACCTGGTTAACTCCTCAGCCTATCAGAGTGCAGAAGATGGTTGGAAGGCTTTTCAGGATTTCTCAACTATCCCCTCTATTTCCCTCTATTTTCATCAACAGCCGAATGGGCACTTTTCCTATAGTTCCTGTGCTGCTGATAGCACTTGAGATCCACCTTTTCTCTCCTTCACCCCAGTTGCTGTGCGGGGTAACTGTCCTCATGCCTTTCTTCTAGTCCCTACCCATATAACAAATTTTGACTAGAGAAATAATGTGCAGAATTTTGTTCTCCAAAGACATTTGATTTACTTTCTTTATCTTTATTGTGCATTTACTATAATGTCCTTATCCTACTCTGTTAAAAAGATAACGGTTGAAGTTATATTTCCCCTCTGTTCCCTCAGCTCTTATTTCACCAAATAGCATCTTTTCTAATTTACTCGGAGTTCTTTGTGTTAAATAGACTTTAACACATACATTCTGTCGATATTCCAACCATGTCTAAACAACTTCTCTTGAATAGGCCCAGAAAATAGACATTGCATGCCTTTCATGGCATGCCTCTTAGGCAGAAAGGCCTATTATTCTTTTTAGCAGTGCTATCATTTGACAAATAGCTCATTTACATTATTGGCTTCAAATGATAGATTTGGTGTTCACCTTTCTGACTATAATATGAGGCTATTCAAGAATTGAGGAGCATTTCTTTCTTTTTCTCCTCCCAACCCCCAACATTTATACCAAGCTGAATGATTATTAGTTGAAAGTGAGCCTGCAATAATAATAATGATGTAGGGATAACACATTGAATATATAACCACATAGTTCCATACACTTCACTCAGAAAAAGAAAGACTTTCACTCATACTATTCAGGACAATGCAGTAATTTCTTGTATGACCAATCCCTCCTTCATTCAAGCTAAACAGCAAATGCCCATATGTGTTTAGCTAAAAACCGCTTTGTTCTTAAATCTTGCCTAAAATCTGTGTGCATAAATTCAGGCTTCTCTGAATGCTACCATGTAAGTATTCTGTTATCTTGCAACTATGCTTCAAAGTCTGGATGAGAGCAAGCGAGCTAACAATTGACAAAGAAACACGTAATTAAAGTTCTACTCAGCAAATAAAAAATCTAATTTAAGAAAACCACTATTATTTTTCCACAGAAATCATTCCTCTGGTTTAAAAAGTAATTCTTTTCAGTTATCATTAAGGTAAATGTATTATTATGCTATCTTACATGAGTTAACACTTAATAAGCATTCACCCACTTATCATATACAGAATCAAAAGCAGAATAAGCTTTTTTTAGAAGGGAATATACCTCACATGCTATAGGTTAGGGAATAAATTATCCTTTTTTTGAGGGGGGGGGGGGTTGGGTCACACCCGGCAGTGCACAGGGGTTACTCCTGGCTCCATGCTCAGAAATTGCTCCTGGCAGGCACAGGGGACCACATGGGGCACCGGGATTCGAACTGATGACCTTTTGCATGAAAGGCAAACGCCTTACCTCCATGCTATCTCCCGGGCCCCAAATTATTCATTTTTAATATATGTTGGCCTTTAAGCTCACAGCAGGTACTAGGTAAATCTTGGGATTCAGCTCTCTCCTGCTCTTGAACCACTGCACTTTGACCTCTCCTCCCTCTCCCAACACCATCTGTAGAAAATATAATTTGCTGGAGTTGGAGCAATAGCACAAGGATAGAGCATTTGCCTTGCATGCGGCTGACCCAGGACGGACCGATGTTTGATCCCCTGGCATTCCATATTGTCCCCCAAGTCAGGAGCAATTTCTGTGCACATAGTCAGGAGTAATCCCTTAGTGTCACCAGGTGTGGCCAAAAAGAACAAATAAATAAATAAAGAAAAAGAAAATATAATTTACCATTGCCATATTTTGGTGTGAATATAAAAGAATGCAGGTCATTTGCAGCAGGGTGGTATATGCTGGAAAGATATAAGACTTTCTCTCTAAGAATCCATCAAAACAATCTTCCTTTGTCCTGCAAGAAGAAAGGTCTAGGGGGCCGGGCGGTGGCACTGGAGGTAAGGTGCCTGCCTTGCCTGTGCTAACCTAGGACGGCTCGCGGTTCGATCCCCATGTTCCCCATATGGTCCCCCGTGCCTGCCAGGAGCGACTTCTTAGCGAATAGCCAGGAGTAACCCCTGAGCATCACCGGGTGTGCCCCCCCCCCAAAAAAAAGAAAAAAAGAAAGGTCTAGACTATTGTGTTTTAAACTCACCTCATTTAATCTGTGCAAAACCCAGCCTAATGATCCACACACCCACCTATCTCTATCAAACTCCCTATCTCTCACCCCTCAATATTTTATAGTATCTTTTCCTTGTAACTTTCTCGGTAGAAAGAAGGGAACACATATCCTTTGAAACATTTTGTTTTCATTCTCTCAAATAAGTAGACTATCTTGTTCTTTATCTGATTTCTGAAAGGACCTTTCACACATAGTATTGATCTATAATTGGCTAACATAAAGCTATCTTGCATAATTTGATGGAAAATTTATTATCCTTTGAAAGTAAAATAATGTTTGAGTCAAAGTGAAGTGTAAGAAAGGGCAGTCCAAGGCCTAATGATATCAGAATTGTGGAAACAAAGCAGGAGACTGAGAGCTGTTTGTCATCAAGACCTATTGACCCTTAGCCCCAGGTACCATGTTGACAATGTCTGTCTAGTCCTCTTCTTATCAAGGTCAGGAGCACAGAAGCCAGGTAGTGCTCATCTCAATTATGTCTGAATGATGCCTGCTCACTAGTCCCACAGCTCCATCCAGCTCTGCATGTCAGGGAGAACCGAGAGGTTAAATGCTTTTGGACGAAACCCTCTGAAGCCTGGTGGCTTTAATGGAGTCGATTTTCCTTTCTCTCATAAATCAGACTGGCTCCCATGAAGATTTTATAACAGCAGATTTCACCCCTGTGAAAGAGAGATATTAGGTTCATTAATCCTTTTCTAGCTAAAAGACTCAAAAGATAAGAGAAATGCAAAGGTCTCACATGGGGAGTCAATAGATGAATACATGAAGGTTGGATTTAGAATTATATTATTCATTGTCATGTGAACTTCAGAAGTAACTCTGTGTGCCCAGCTGTAGATGAGCCTATTTTGGGCAAGAGGAGTGAAGGGAAGAAATTAATATACTGGTAGGACTTTGGCAGGAAAAAGAAAATGAATGAGGCAGCCATTCTGTGTTTCCCTGGGTTTGGCCTGCTATCGAATGCAGAACTCTAGAAAATTGAACTTGATACTTGATTCTTTTAGGAATGTGTGCATATACTGGAAAAGAGAACATGTATGGAAAAGGACAGAGCCAGACATTTAGTGATAAACAAAAGCTAGTAGACATATTTTTCTATTGATCAAACAATAGAAAATGTGCAAACATTATGCACAGTTAGAATCTATGCTATGCAGAAACACATGATTCCAATGCACATTTTAACAAAAAATGAGTTAATAGATTAAGTCAGGATGGCACTGTTAGTGACTCCTCACTGTTAGTGAAGAGATACTAAGAAATACATGTGCCAATGGTAATAGAAAATACATCTTAATTCCAAATGTTGAAAGTCATAAAGGAAGACCCATCATGAAAGCCCCTACATTGACCAACATGGTGCAAACATTGGAAAATCATGAAAACTGAATTATGAATTGCCAAATAGCTCTGATAATCCAAACTTTAACATTAACAGCTGAAACTAAGTGGGCCCTAAGTTTTCTTCAATAAAACTAACTAAATAAGGTAAAATAAAAATACCTAAGAAATACTTACTTTAATTTTTACATTTAATTCATTGCATTTATTTTAAAAAAAGCTTTGTCTAAATATGTCTCCATTTTTTAAGTCTTAACTGGAAAAAAAGAAGATTGGTTACTGTGCTGTTTGCTTCTTGAGCAAATCTTTGCCAACACCGATAATATAGATCTTTGACTAGTTCTGTACATGACTGTTCACATTTTAAAACTTACAGATTTTGTGATAGGCTTATTTACTCTTTTTTTTCTCCAGCTATCTTCAGACTGTCCTTAGAGCATCAGATGTTGGCATGTGCTTAGCTGATCTAGGTTTGGGGTTAAGTATGTTGGAAGACATATCTCTCTTTGAGAGAACAGTGGAGAGGAGAAGGGTGGAAAGATGTTCCATACACTCATATGAATTTCACATCCTAAAGGAGTGATTCAAATTCAAACCAACTCTTTAAACATGCCCTGGGTTAGGAAGCTGTAACCACTAATGACCCATTGCTGATTGAAGTCTATTTGACAGAAATAGAAAGAAAACTGTAGCATCTGCATGCCAGTGATCATGCTTTCATCTTCATGCTTTTCATTTTTATAGCTAAAATATTAGCTGTCAAACTAGATTACTTCAAATCTGGGGGAAATCTCTAAACTTAGGCTAACAACTTTTAAGTCTACTTGTACCTTCGTAATTTCTTACATAATCTTGGTTAACTGCATCAAACACTCCATATTCTCACATTTACAAATACCTATCTCAATGTGTTGAACAATAATGAATAGGTGTTTAATATAAATAGATCTCTGATGAACACATGTAAAATAATAGATTTGGTTGTCTATATTAAAAACCAGTTAAAAAGGAAGACTGTTTAGATTGAAGGAAAATTATTTGAAGTAGCATTTCATTTTGGAGAGAAATAGACTTTTCTTCTGTGAAGACAAATCTGTACTTCAATAACTTGTCAATTCTCCGTTTTGATTTCTTATATACCAGTATAAAATATACTTGTACCATATGGACTCTTTCTTAAAAATAGATGTTTCAATTACTTATCAAGTGGAGAAAGTATATCAGTGAGTTTTCATGTCACAGCAGTGGTAATAGGAATTAATGAAGAAGTGAAATTTTTCCTACTCAGATTGAGGAAATGATGGGAAGATAGTATTAAATATCATTTCATTAACTCAAAGTCACAATCATCCTGGATAAGACTCCAGGAGAGAACATTAGCATTGTTTTCAGACTGCTTTCTTTTACACTGTCACTAAAATATCTTTGTAGCAGTATCTTGGTGAAAAGCCTCCCATTCTACTGGTGCTGATTTCTCTCTAATGGAAGTATTCTGGAAAAGTTTCAACTTGTCCTTATATCCTTGACATTTGTAGTCCAAAAGGCACTGCACTCTGCCTGCTACCCAGATATCTGTACCCATGCCTCTTTCTTTGTTTGGGCCCAGACTTTTAATACCATATTCATTCATTGCCCTTTTTATTTCTTTTTTTAATTTTAATTATGACAACAAAGATGCAAAGAAAGAGGGCAGTGGAAGCACAATCACCCATAAACAGAATTCCCGGCAGTCCCATCGATGATATCCCAGCCTTGAACTTTCAGCCAAAGAGCATTAAAAAAAACAAAGCTGAACCCATGTACAATACAATTACTTTGTCCTTTAAATCCCCAATTGTAGTACATACTATTTCTTAGCAGCACACAATATAATCTAAAGACATTAGACTTATGTAACTCCTTAAACATTCAGGGCAAAGTACATTTATCTAGTTCCATGCATATGTATACTAATTTAAGGTAACCCCAATGTTTTAGTGGATTGTTTTTCTTAATAATTGGAGTCAAGGGAACATAGTAAAAAACGGTGTTAGAGTGGCATTTGTTTGCATAGGCCCACCAAAGTATAAGGGACATGGAAAGAAAAATTATGGCCTAAATACAAGGAGACCCTACTCCTGAAGTTTCCTGGCACAGGACCGACTCTAGGCTCCAAGCAAACTAGTTTGTCCAATCGAAGTCATCGTCTGTAGTGACAATACACCTTCATTTCTCACACAGTCTCTGTTATTGGTACTATGCTTCTGTATTGAAGATCCTGGGGTCTTTATATCCCATATTGCAGTCAGTATGGTGCAGAGCATCCTCTCGTTTCACCTCACACTGAAGGGGCAATAGATAGAACCATGTCCCGTAGAGCAGGTCATTGTTGTAAAGTTTTCTCAGTGTTAACGGAAGTCTCCTTTTAAGAGATCGATGTCAGACCTTTGGTAGTGTCTTTCCTGGTAGAGGATTGCTTCCAGATGTTGCTATAAAAGACCTTTGATGTTTCGTAGATAGCTTTCCTAGTTCTGGAGAGAATGGAGGATGACCATTCTTCTGAGGTCTGTGCCAGGTCATTATATCAATGTTCAGGGTGTAAGGTACATTGTAATGAGATTTGTTTGTTCCTACCTCTATTAGATAAGAACTTATCTGTATGTATACTGTTTTCCCATTTTAATGTGTCTATGCAAACAAGGATCAATGCCATGTACCGTTATTGGGGCATCTGGAGGCAATAGGAACAAGACCAGCAATCTCCATGACATAGTTCAATCTTAGGCATTAAACTGAGGGACATTTCCACCAACAATCCTTACTGAACATCTTACAAAGAAAAGGCAAGATGAAAAGTAGAAAGAAACACCATGGCAGAAGAATATATAGAGAGAGTCATAGCTGTTAAAAGTGTACACATAAAATATTCAGAAGATATATGTGTTCAATATGTGTTCAATTTATGTCCTTCAAAATAGTTCTGGGATTGTTATATCCACTGTATGTCTTTGGTCTGAGATTAGAACTGTGTGTTACTGAAGTTAAGAAGGGTAAATCTGGGGTACTGATAGTTGGGAGGAGTATAGGTTTGCAACATGTAGAATGGTATGAAATTGCCAGTGACAGCCTGAGTATAGCTGAGCAGCTATCTGTCACCCCCCAGATCAAACTCCAGTACATAAGCCAATCTCTGGAGCCGACCTGGAAGTGGGGAAAACCCAGGGTGCCCTATAAGGTCCTCCCAGGAACCCACCTGGAGGTCCGGAGGAAAGAGGAAGAGGGGGGTCGGGTGACCCAGGTTCGAGACCCCCCACCCTAGGCCAGGCCAAGAGGCCTCTGGCACATACGGAGGTCTACCAAAGGCCAGCCCGTGCCGGCTAACAATCCTGCTCCAGGAAGGGAGGAAGGTCCTCCCAGGTCCTAAGAACAGGAGTTCGAGCCCCACCCTTAAACCAATCTCTGGAGCTGGCCTGGAAGTGGGGAAAACCCAGGGTGCCCCATAATGTCCTCCCAGGAACCCACCTGGAGATCCAGAGGAAAGAGGAAGGGGGGGTCGGGTAACCCAGGTCCGAGACACCCCCCCCCCCAGGCCGGGTCAAGAGGCCTCTGGCACATATGGAGGTCTGCCAAAGGCCAACCCATGCCGGCTAAAAATCCTGCTCCAGCCTTTTTATTTCTTTCTTCCTGTAAGACGGGATGGATCCACAGGCAAGTTTCATGGCTGACATGTGGAGTCCCCACAGTTGATTAGAGGGCCTGACAGCTAATGCATATGGACATCTGGAAGCTGAAGAGAAGGATCAGACAGAACGTCACCCTCTGATACTGAATAAGCTATCTCAATTGGTCAATTAGGAGCAAAATATCAATGTGCTCAATCAGCATAAGCAAACTGGATTTAGAAGATTGTGATTTACATAATACAGAGCTGGGAATACCTGAATGTGAAAGATCTCCAGAGATCAAATTCACAGGAGAATTAATTCGACTAAATCATGGACAGAAGATGAAAGGAAATAATGTAGTTGATCATATTTGCCTGATGAAAACATAGAGGTACAGATGAACGCACTCATTTTGCAAAAGACAATGTAAACAGTATGTACAGTTTTCACTTGTTAAATGTCTCTTATGAAACACACTCAGTTCCAGAAGTTTTTATACCTTATCTTGAGTCATACAAGATAGCAGATGGTTATACTTACACTTTTCTAGATGAAGACAGAGAGATTTAGATGGTTTATTAAACATAGATAGCAACATTAAAATTTAAACCTACAACTTTTTTTTCTGGTCCTGAATTTTTTCTAAATCTGTTAGTCATAACTAGATCATTGTGGGATAAAATGACTTTTAGAATAAAAGAGATACAATATATTTTGGGCTCCCTTTGTCACATTGTTCAGTCATCAGGTATTAGAAATAATCAAACTTGAAGTTTAGACATTAGATCAGTCAGTACAAAATAATTGTTTCATATTGCTTTAAGTTAAATGCTATTATATATATTCTAGTTATTTTTATTTATGTATTGCTTTTTGGATCACTCTTGGCAGTGCTTGGTGGTTATTCCTGGCTCTGAGATCAGAAATTGCTCATGGCAGGCACGGGGAATCACATGAGATGTCGGGATTCAAACCACCACCATTTGTCCTGGATTGGCTGTGTGCAAGGCAAATGCCCTATCAATGTGCTCTCTCACTGGCTCATATTCTAGTTATTTTTAAGAAAATAGTTTAATGAGTAGCACTTTTTAAGATAAGAATGAGAAAGGAGGGGCCGAGCAATAACACAGTGGTAGGGCATTTGCCTTGCACATGGCTGCCCAGGACAGGCCTGGGTTGGATCCCCCAATTCCCATATGTCTCTCGAGCCAGGAGCGATTTCTGAGCACATAGCCAGGAGTAACCCCTGAGCATCACAGGGTGTGGCCCAAAAATAAAAACAAAAGAAAGAAAGGAATAAAACTTTTCTTTCACCTGGCTTCCAAAAGTTTAACTAAATGATGTGACTTTTCAATTCAAGTTTCTAATTAGTCTATATATTTATATAATTTTCTCTATATTCAATATTCCAGCTTATCTCACCATTATTTTTACTTATATATTGGCTCTAAAATGTATAAATAGGCAAATGATAACAGTTAAAAAACCCATCAAGAAAATGTTCAAATGTGCAAAGGAGAGACCATAGATAATTATATTAAACAATTATTGATGGGAAAACAGTGTGAAAAACACATGATATAAAAATAAGCTACTTGAACAAGGTTAAAGTATTAGGGGACAAAGCGGTGGTGCAAGCGGTAAGGCATCTGCCTTGCCTGCGCTAGCCTAGGAAGGACCTCTATTCAATTCCCCCAGGGTCCCATATGGTTTCCCAAGCCAGGAGCAATTTCTAAGCACATATTCAGAAGTAATCCCTGAACGTCACCAGGTGAGGCTCCCTCCCAAAAAAAAAGGAATATAGAAGTGGGGGTAAGGTTTCATGTTTTAAAAAAATACGCATGATTGGAACAATAGTACAGTAGGTAGGGCATATGTCTTACAACTAGCCAACCAGGCTGGATTCCTGTTATCCCATAAAGTTTCCAATCATCACAAGGAGAAATTTTTGAATGTACAATCAGAGGTAACCCTTAAGCTGGGTATGGCCCTAAAGCAAAAAAAATTATATGTATTTTACATATAATGTAGAAGTCATACCCTTTGTTTCCACTTAGCTATATTTCTATATAAAAATATCTATGGAATTCAGCTGTATGCCTTACTTTCAGGATACAACTTCACTTGTAACTCACATAATACCCACACTATTTTTTATAACAGAATAAAATTACTTAGGTGAATGAAATTATTTTTATTAGAATACTAATACTGAAACACAAAGCAGGGAATATAGGATGAAATTATGAAACATGCAAATTCAATAAAAATGGAGCACTAGGAAGATATAGATATTTAAAGTAATTTTGGCAAGCATTGCAATATTTAGTAGAACATTTTTATATGTAATTAGATTATGAAATAAAGCCAGCTGGCTTGGTAAAGTTTTAAATACTGTGTGAACACAAAGGCATATGGTCTTTTGACTGTGTCAGCTGATTTCAATCTAGATAGCATTTCTCAAAAACTTCTTGTTTTTTAAGCAATTTTCCATTGGCTAAAAATAATTATTTAATTAGATTAGTATTTTTCTGACCCATGCCAGTCGATCACTTTGATGAAACCAAAAGAGTAAAATTCCTCTAAATCTATAGCTTGTGTTTTTGTGAAGCTATTTAATATATAGGGGTTATAATTTTGAAATTAGATCTCACCAGAATGCATCTTTGAATTAAAAAAAATAGGTTAAAACCAATGTAAATCCTACCTTTGTGTTTAATTCAGTTTGGTTCTTCTGGAACTTGATTGATTTTTTTTTTATTGATTTTCTTTCTCAAACTTTATTAAGTTTCAGAAACCTGCATCTGTTGGTAGCTGCCAAAGCTTTCTCTCTTTAAAATTAATAGGGAGGCAATTTGTTTAATGGAAATAAAATGGAAAATGTAGAATTATTAATAATGGTGGTTGTAACTTCATTTTAAATTGTTAGAACTAATTTACAATATTCTTAGACTTTCAATTACTGAAAATATTACCAGTTTCCTAGGATTTTAGGTAGAATAAGGTATTTTTAGAAAGTATCAACTGGTCCCAACTACATGGTCTTCCTTTGTACATTAGTTTTTTTATTTAAATACTGTACTGGGGGAGGGCAGAGAGCTAGCTAGCAGAGGGTGTTTGCAAGCAGTCTATTCAGGATACACAGTGATTCGAATTCCGGCATCCCATATGGTCCCCCATGCCTGCCAAGAGCAATTTCTGAGCACAAAGCCAGGAGTAATCCCTGAGCGCTGTGGAGTATGACCCAAAAACCAAAAACCAAACCAAACAAAAAACTGGACTGGACTTGAGGATCTGAAACAAAAATACATCAGGTAGGGCATTTGCCTATACAAAGCCAATTTGGGTTCCATTTCAAGCACCATTTGGTGTCTGGTCTCCCATTTGGTCCTTTTGAGCACCACAATGAGCAATTCCTGAGTGTAGATCCAGGAGTAACTCTTAAGCACCACCAGGTGTGGCCAAAAAAACCCCCAAAAAACAAACGAAAAACAACAAAAGAAAAAACAAAGAAAATGAATTAAATAAAATAAATAAAAATTAGTCTTGAAGTATGCATTTTATGAATCTGTCTTACAGTATTAGTTTTATAGAAGGCATTAAAGTACACTTTAATGCCATCTCATATATCTTCAACATTAATTGTGTACCCATACTTCTGGGCAAAAACATTAGTAAATCATATAAACATTTATTTTTTCAAATCTCTAACAATTCCCAAAGCAACCTTCTCATTTTAGCTTATCCTACTTTCACCCCATTTTTTTCTACTGCTGGAAGCACATTCTTGCTTCAATTTATTTTTCAGTTTCCTGTTTCTCGCCACCCCCCTCCTAAAAGTACAAACTTTTAAACCATGGTTGGCCTTAAATGTTACGGTTCATATATTTGTGTCCAAAAAAAAATCATCTCTTTGAGAAATATTGCTAGGTTGTCTTACCCATGTGACAAAATTACCACTTCTTGGAGTCCTTCCAGTCATTGTGGCTTCCATCTTTCTCTTATGCTTGTGCTATGTCTTCCACTCACCACTCTTTGATACCTATCTTCCAATTGAACCTTTCAGATTTCCACATTCCAAAATATTCAGTTCAATGTCCCAGAAATGAATAATTGCACTTCATTATTTAGTCTGTTTGCATATAGCTATGTATTTTCAATCGTATCTGTAGAGGTTGTCATTAAATTGAGTTCCTGGAAAATACTCCCATCTAGATACTTTGAAAATATGGTCACTATGTTTTCATAAACATATGAATGTTTTCATAAACATTCACATTCCATCTTATCTGCTATAATTAATAGTATTTTCTAGCTAGAATAAACCTTACTAAAAAAGAAAAACTTATATTGGTAGTATGCCATAGTAGTATTTGCAAGTTAGAAATATTTTATCATGTTATCATGTTTATTATTATTAATCTTTATTATGTTTAAATAGAATTAATTTATTTATTTTTGAATGTACAAAAGACAGTTTAAGATATAAAAAACTCTATTTCTCTATTTGTATCTACAAAACTACATTTCAGAACCAGGGATATAGAGTCCTGGGTTGATCTTTGGTACTAGAAGTTTCCCTAAGTATCACAGGTATTGTTTTGGTATACCCCAGTTACAACCAGAGTATTGCTTCCATGTAAGGATAAAAATGAAGCAAACTTGATGGTCACTTTTCTAGAGAATGGCATTTTACCTTCCTAAATTCTTTTACATAAACTTTTGAGTTATTCTGAATTTTTACTTTTTGTCATGTGTTGGGTATTTGCTTTCTGATCAGTCTGTTTGCATATGTGAGTTTTAGCTTTAATTCTCACTTCCATAAAGATATGTTATCTCTTTGCAAAAGTGTTCGATCCTCTTAGCAGAGAATATTGCTATGAAGTTGGAAGTGCAAAATAAACATTCTAACTTCTGTAACATATTATTGAATATAGAAGATACCCAAATTGCTGTTTGTATAAAATAAATAAAAATAGGTAAAACTAACATACAGCAGTAATTCTAATCTAAGATATTTCAATGAAGTCCACTCCTATTAAAATTTAAAAAATCTCTTTACAGCCTCCTTTTTAAAAAAAAAGCAAGAATAGAGAGGAAAAAAGATAATCTTATTTTAAGAACAGCAATTTACTTTGGAAGCTTCTTTTTAACCTTATTCTCACACAAAACATTAGCACCATCAGATTTAGCCACATGCAGTATCTGGAGAAAAGGATTAAAAATAAAATGACAGGTGTGCCTCTTAAATTAATTTTAAAGTGTCAGCCAACATTTGGAAATGTAGCATTAATGTGTACATAATTATAAATACAAAGAAAAAAAGTTCAACTTATATAAGAAATAAACTTTTATTAAACAACAACTGAACCAAACAGCAACTAAAAATTTAAGAATAAATATATGGACAACTTGATAGCATTTATTGCAGACCTGACAGGTGCCCATGTACTCTGACCTTATTCTCTGAGCTCATTCTCTGACATACTCAGAGAAGACAAAACATCAAAGTCTTTGTGAGATTCCTCAATCAAATCCAGAATCAAAGACTTGAATAAAAGAGCCCCTCCTCTCTCAGTTCTATAAGCACAAAGTGGAAATAAAAGGGCAAAGGAGTTGATTGTGAAAGAGTGCAATGAGTAGATAAATACGTTCTATAGGATGGCACTAGACAGGAATCCTTCACAACTATTGATAAAGGCAGGCATAATTTTATACCTCTTTTCAAGCTCATAATTGTCAAAAATTACAAGGGAAGAACTTAATGCTCTTTTAAATCTATTCCTAATGAGTCAGTCGTGAACTTGGAGTATATCTTTTGATTCCATAATTCGAAACATTGCTTTGTACACAAGTAAGAGATTGTTTTAATCATCTCTGCTATATGTGACCAAAGTTTCTACATCATAGCTACTCTGATTCTTCTGCGAGAGGTCTCATTTTTTGCTGCCAAACTGTAATTGTGTATATGTGTGTACATGTACTAAATGAGTGTATAGTGTCAAAGTGGAATGCAACTTCCTTATTTCTGTATTCTTGAGATCTGAAAGCAGTAGAATCATGTGATATGTAGTATATACTAATAAATACATAAATATCACATTTAAAACACTGTAATAAACACATTAACACTCAGAAGCTTTGTCTAAAAGGATGTCTGATTTTGTCATTTTTTTGAGACCACATTGGTTTACAAATGTGTACATGACTATATTCAATGCTAACCAACCACACCACCATCAAAATTAATACCTCTATAGAAATGCTTACAATCCTTCTGTTCACTTCCTCCCCTACCATTTAGGCAACCTCAACTTGTAGTCAATGCCTGAAGGAGTGATTTTATTAGCTGGTGTGTCTTTCCTTTACTTCTGTATATACCTCCCACATGAGGGACTTGATTATCTGGGACTTCCCTATTATGTTTTTACTTAATTCCCTTTTGCATCACCATCATCCCAATTCTTTTTTTTTTTTTTTTTTTTTTTTT
>PVKC010012131.1:0-24855 GCA_004027635.1 Crocidura indochinensis
GGTTATCAGATTTCTCTCTCTCTTTCTTTGTGAGTTTTGCCAGTAGTCCATCAATCTTGTTTATTTTTTCAAAGAACCAACTTCTACTTTCATTGATCTTTCGGATTGCTTTTTGGTTTTCCACTTCGTTGAGTTCTGCTCTCCGCCTTGTTATTTCCTTCTGTCTCCCTATTTTTGGTTCCTTTTGTTGGTCATTTTCTAGTTTTTTGAGCTGCATCATTAAGTTATTCAGGTATGCCCCTTCTTCCTTCCTGATGTGTGCTTGTAGAGCTATAAATTTTCCTCTCAGGACCGCTTTTGCTGTGTCCCATAGATTCTGGCAGTTTGTGTATTCATTATCATTTGTTTCCAGGAAAGTTTTGATTTCCTTTTCTATTTCATCTCGAACCCACTGGTTGTTCAGTAGAAGGGTGTTTAATTTCCATTTGTTGATTTTTTTTTCTGCATGGCTTTGTAGTTCACATCTAATTTCAGAGCCTTGTGGCAAAGGTAGCCTGCAAGATTTCTATCCTCTTGATTTTATGGAGGTATGTTTTATGTGTCAGCATGTAGTCTATCCTGGAGAATGACCCATGTACATTGGAGAACAATGTGTATCCAGGTTTTTTGGGATGTCCTATATATATCTACTAGTCCTCTTTCTTCCATTACTCTTTTCAGGGCTAGTATGTTTTCATTGGGTTTTAGTCTCGTTGACCTATCAAATGTTGATAGGGCTGTGTAGAGGTCTCCTACAATTATTGTGTTATTATTGATTTCTTTCAGATTTGTCAGCAGTTGTATTAGATAATTTGCTGGCTTCTTCGTGGGTGCATATATGTTTAATAGTCTGATTTCTTCCTGTTGCACATATCCCTTGATTAGTATATAGTGTCCATCTTTGTCCCTTACCACTTTTCTAAGTATAATGTTGGTGTCATTAGATATTAGTATGGCCACCCCAGCTTTTTTGAGGATGTTGTTTGCTTGGATGATTTTCCTCCAGCCTTTGATTTTGTGTCTATGTTTGTTCTGACTATTCAGATGTGTTTTATAGGCAGCAGAAGGTTGGATTCATCTTATTGACCCATTTTGCCACTCTGTCTTTTAATTGGTGAATTTAATCCATTGACATTGAGGGAGATGATTGTCATAGGATTTAATGTCATCTTTGTAGATAAATTTGCTGTATTTGTTGGTCTCTTTTGCCTTAGAGTAGACCTGTCAGTTTTTCCTTTAAGACTGGGTTATCATCTGTGAAGTTTATGAACTGCTGTTTATCCATGAAGCTATCTATTTTTCCTTCAAATCTGAATGTGAGTCGGGCTGGAAGCAGTATTCTAGGTGAGGCATTCATTTCATTCAGTCTTGTCACAATATCCCACCACTGCTTTCTGGCCTTGAGTGTTTCTGGTGACAGGTCTGCTGTACATTTCACGGATGCTCCCTGGAATGTAATTTCCCTTTTTGATCTTGCTGCTTGCAGAATTCTATCTCTATCTGTGGATTCATCATTGTGACTATGATGTGTCTTGGGGTGTTTCTCCTGAGATCTTTTTTAGCTGGTACTCTTCGGGCATGCAGGATTTGGTCACATGTTTTCTTTAGCTCTGGTAGTTTCTCTGTGATGATGTTCTTGACTGTTGATTCTTCCTGAGATTTTCTTCTTGGTTCTCTGGGACTCCAATGATTCTAAAGTTGTTTCTGTTGAGCTTATCAAAGACTTCTATTTTCATCTGCTCATATTCTTTGAGTAACTTTTCCATTGTCTGATCATTTGTTTTCAGGCTTTTTTCCAATCTCTTCTGCTGTATAAAATTGTTATGCATCACATCTTCCAGCGTACCAATTCTATTCTCATCTGCTGTTAACCTGTTGTAAAGTTCATCCATTGTGTTCTTCAATTCATCTACTGAGTTTTTCAGATCTGTTATTTGACCTGATATTTCAGTTTAGAGTTTTCTGATTTCTATCTTCATAATCTCTTGATTTTTATTAGTGTTCTGATCTATACTTTCTTTGAGTTCTGTGAGTATCCTCTCTATTTCTTCTCTAAACTCCGTTTCTGAAAGACTGCTTAGGTAGTTGGTCATTGTTGAGTCATCAGAGTTTCCATCTTCATTCTCTATGGGTGATGTTGCTCTGTGTAGTTTCCCATTTGTCACACTTGTGCTGTGGGTTTTTCTACGTGTTGTGGTGGTATTCATTGGCTAGGTGGAGTGTGTGGCCATGAAGTGAAGTGGAGTGGCCGCGCTCCACTGCTTTGAACCCGTATAGGTGGGATTAAGGAGCCCAGCAGAGTCAGCTTTATCCGCAACTCCAACCCGGAAGGACTCACCTCAGCCGAGGCAAGCCGTCAGTTCCATTAATTCATTCAATAAAAATAGAATGCCAATTATTTGCCAATATTCTTCATAATGCAACCTTTCATTACCAAAATGAACAGACTGATTTTAGGTAGTCTCAATTCTTGTGTGAAAAACAAAGTGTAGTGGGGAAACATGAGATAATAAAAGTAGGGTTCTTGCATTAGTGAGCACAATCAGAATTACAATTCAAAGAAGGAAATAATCTATTCAACTTGGAGATATCAATAATAACCCGAGAGCTCTATGACTCTTGAGCACTAAGTACAGAGCACAAAGTAAGTGGTTAATACATATCTGCTAGATGATTAAAAAACTAATTTCACCACATGATTTGAAGTTAGTAAGCTGAAGTCATTATACTTGTCTTATTGGTTTTAGTCTTGTATCTTCAACTAACTTGGTGACATTGAATTTATTTCTTCATTATAGAAACTTCAGCCACTACATATGTTTGGCAATCACCTTCCATTCCTATGTTTTTATCCTTGAGAGAATGTTATTTATGGTTTTAGGTTAAAAGTTTTATAAATGACAGGTGCCAGAGCAATAGTACGGTGGTAGGGCACTTGCCTTGCACGCGGTTGACCCTGGATGAACCTGAGTTCAATCCCTGGCATCCCCTGCGGTTCCCTAAGCCAAAAACGATTTCTGAGCACTTAGCCAGGAGTAACCGCTGGGTGTGGCTCCAAAATAAAACAAAACAAAAAGTATTATGAATTACAATCCCTCAATAAAGATTTTGAAAAATTCAATAAATAAATGTTCTGATCTATACATTTTCATCAGACTTATCAGTCAAAACATGGACAGTTATTTCTAAATAGTCTTATTTTTTAGAAATTTACCAAAAATTAAATGCAGTAAATCAAATGAACTGTCCTCTATTTTTCTTCCTTTTTTTTTTAACACTTTTCAATTCAATCTAATTTCTTTTTTATTTATTTATTTATTTTTTGTTTTTCGCTTTTTGTTTTTGGGGCCACACCCGGTGGCGCTCAGGGGCTACTCCTGGCTATACGCTCAGGAGTCGTTCCTGGCTTGAGAGAGGCTGGGGGATCAAACCACGGTCCGTCCTAGGCTAGCGCTGGCAAAGCAGACACCTTACCTCTAGCGCCACCTCTCCAGCCCCTCATCTAATTTCTTAAAGCCCATTTTTAGAAACTTTTTAAGTCAGTAGTGAGGTCTAGACAGTTATATGTAGTTTAGGCATTTGCCTGGACAGAGAGACAGCAATAGTTCAATTCTTGGTACCACATCTGGTTCCCTGAGCATCATCAGGAATGATGCCTGAGTACACCAGGTATGATTCCAAAACAACCAAAAATGTCAGTAAAAGAGAAAAACATTCTGATTTTAAAACTTTTCATTTTTTCCAAATAAAAAAAATTTCTGACAATATATGTTTGTTACTCAGGCCTCCCAAAATACACCAGGCTAAAGAAAGAAAATAACATAAATAAAGTTCAATGAACATATTACCCACTAAAACAGTGACAGAGACTTAAGAAACTCTTCAAATATTATACGTTTTACTTTAAGTCATTTGTCCCTCAGAATAGCCTAACTTTTCTACAAATAGATGAGAAAATCTTACCAGTTCTTAAATTTTTCCTACTCTATTCAGTTTTGCAATTGAATATGAGTAAAAAATAGTCATTCACATGTTAGCCTTAAGAACTTCAAACAAAAATGATCTCTAACAAGTCAAACAAAAGTTTTAAAAACAATAAACAATGTCTATAGCAAAAGTCTGTTGCCAGAAACACTTTTAATTTAATACTTTATTCCATACTATTTTAATACTTACGAAAATATAATAACATATATTTGTATGGTCAATTAGACGTAACCATTAAGCTATCCAATCTTGAAGAAATAATGATCCTAGTCGATAAGTTTATAAAAGCATATGTAGATAAATTTGTGAAAAGTGTTATAAATTATATATGTATATAGGGGCCGGAGAGATAGCATGGAGGTAGGGCATTTGCCTTGCATGCAAAAGGAAGGTGGTTCAAATCCTGGCATTCCATATGGTCCCGTGAGCCTGCCAGTGGCGATTTCTGAACATAGAGCCAGGAATAACCCCTGAGCGCCGCGGGTTGACCCCCCTAAAAAAACAAAAACCAAAATTATATTGTATATATACAATATAGAGTAACCAAAATATGTATTTTATATATGTACAAACTTTTGGTGCTCAAATCACATCATCCTAAGATTCTTAGATTTATTTCTTAGATAATCATTCTAAGATTCTTAATCTTCTAAAATGCCCTTCTTTGGACATTGAATTTTGAGCTAAAAAATAATGAAATACTTGGAGTGTTAAGGAAAAGATTTTAGCTTTCCCTCAAATTTTTGGCCTTGCTCCTAACTATTTAAGTGATCTTGAGATCTCTGCCCTGGGTTTAATAGAGTTTTTTGGTTTTTTTTTTTGAGAAGAATATTATTTGAAGTGCATCAACAAGGTGTTTTATTATCAGAAACACATCACTTCTTTCTTTGTTTCTTTGGTTGATGATCACACCAGGCAGTGTTCAGGGGTTATACCTGGTTCTCTGTTAAGACATTACTCTTGGAGGTGTTTTGAGGACTGTATGGGATACAGGGAATAACACCCGTGCCTGCCACAAGTAAGGCAAGCAGCCTATCTGCTGTATTATTGATCTGACCCTGAAACATTTTATTTTTATCTGAGGAGCATATTTGTTTTGCTTTCAAAGAAAAGATAAAGTCATTTCTTGGTATCCAGGTCTAGTTGCCTCTTTCTTGGTCTAAGATTTAAACCCATTCCTACTTAAGCAGTAGAAGCATCACCCATGTAATTAATGGAATTCTCTCATGAAGCATCATTAATTTTATTTTTCTTCACTAATATGTCAGTGACTACATTTATTACTCATCCAGCCTAAGAAGAATTCAGAGGCATAAGAAATATTCCCTGGTGCCCCCAAATATATAATATATACAATGTATATAAAATACTCAGATTTGTAAACAGGAACAGAAGCATATGAGTTAAGTGACTTTCAATTTGTCTCAAAAAAATGTAATTAATGGACCACTGTGTCATCTAATAATGTATATACTATTTAAAATATATTGACTATAGTTTCTATAATTTAGAAAACAAGACAAACTATAAATATATTTCATCAATAATTCAAAGTTTTTGGATACATTACCTCATAAGACATTTTTCTTGCTTACTATGTACAAGTTATCTACAGTAAAGAAAAAGATTCCATTGGTTTTAATTAATTTCTATTTAGAATAAAAATTATAAATTTTAAATGATTCTATTCAATTTAAGTAATCTAATTTTGTGCTATTTAAATGAACTCCAAATATTTAAAAAATTGAAGTGAATATAGTATGTTTTTAATATGAAGGCTTTGAATTGTAAAAGGACAAATTGTAAAAGGACAATGAATAAAACAATCTCAACATATTATTTACAGAATTTTATAATGACCTGTATGGATAATTAAAATATATTAATATTTATAATCAATATTACAATATTGATTTTGAAGCAATTTAATCTTTCTGGAAATTATCAAAATGCCCAATCAGTTCATCTATACGTATTTAATAGTAATGTAATGTTTAAATTCTAGAAGGACTATACAAATATTTTAAAAGATCCTATTCTTTTTAGATTATGATAGAAGAAAAATACATTATAGATCGGAAGCTGTTGCAGAACTTTATGTGTGCGGACAATTAAGTATTAACCAATGCTCTGGGAAATAAATAGATTATAGAGTATAAATAAAGAAATATAATAATATTACCAAATGGGTAAAATAATTCCATATTATTGTACAGAAATAAATTATAACATTTTTGATTCTGAATTCAGACATTCAATAAGCTTTTTTAAGTCAAGTATGTTCTAGGATTTATACAATACAGTATGGCTAACAAAGATAATTTGGTAACAAACTATTTAGAAAAAAATAAAAAGATATGCATGACAGTAGGAATCATTGAATTAAAAAAATGCATCAAAATCAATGAAAGGCCTTTGGAATTGAGATACAGGGAAAGAACATTTCCAATTAAAGTAAAATAAAGTTCCAAGGGCATTTGGTTAAAAACTATGTAAAATGAGTTTTTGAAAGTAACCAAAGAAGTATGATATACTAAAACAGATGGGTAAAAAAGAAAAAAAGAAAGTATAAATTTATTTGGAGAAAATAAAAGAGGTGAAATTAGGATGATTTTTTAAAAATTATTTTATTTTTCTTTAATTTTTTAAAAATTACTTTATTTAGCACCATGGTTACAAAATTGTTCACAATTTAATTTCAGTCATACAATTTAAATCACCCTCCACCAATGTCTCCAGTTTCTCTCCCATCCATCCCCACTGCCTTTTTTAATCAAATAATTAGAACCACAGAATGTCCTTTACTAACTCCTCATTCTCATAAAGTCAAAAGAATATATGTACAGATATAGCAATCAATCAAAGAATAATGTTTATTTCTGAAACTCTGACTCCAAACACTCATATTAAAAAACCTGAGTAAGGGGCCTGAGAGATAGCATGGAAGTAAGGTGTTTGCCTTGCATGCAGAAGGATGGTGGTTCAAAACCTGGCATCCCATATGGTCCCCCAAGTCTGCCAGGAGCAATTTCTGAGCAGAGTTAGGAGTAACCCCTGAGTGTCACCAGGTGTGACCCAAAAACAAAACAAAACAAAACCAAAAAAATCTGAGTGAACTACCATATATACTTGAGTATAAGCTGGCCCGAGTATAAGCCACCCCCCTAAATTTTACTTTAAAAACTGGGAAAACTTAGTGACTCAAGTATAAGCCAAGATGGAGAATGCAGCAGTCACTGGTACATTTCAAAAATAAAAATATATTCCCAAAACAATTACAATAATTGAAGAATTTGATTAAATGTTTTTCAATATTTATTGCTAAAGAAAAACTGTAAACTAACAATAATAACTTTAAAACTTTAAATAAAGTGCAGAAAACTATAGCTTAATAGGTAATCAAGCTAAATCACAAAGGTTAAAATCCTTCAAAACTTCCTCCTCCTCTTAATCTGTCCAGAGCTTCAGCTGTTTCTGAAGTGAGGGTATCAGCATCACTGAGTTTGCAGATATCATCATCACTGCTGTTGGCCTCATACAAAGCACAGAATATTGTAGAATATTGTGGGTTAAATAGTTCAGTGGCATTCAGTTCAGTTCAGCCACCTACCTCTTCAGCTCAGCCTCAAGTTGTGGACTAAGCTGAAGTGTCACCCCCTCCAGCAAGAGGGAGAAGAAACTAGAAACTGCGTGCGCGACATTCACTGAATCAAATAATCTGTATGACCCAAGTATAAGCCAAGGTCAGAGATTTCCACACAAATGTGTGCATGAAATCTCGGTTTATACTTGAGTATAGATGGCAAGTACCTCTAGACAAAGAAATTCTTCTCTAAACTAGAGAAGGTTTCAAACCTAGAACTCAGGAATTCAAAATAAACACTTTATTGATAATGCTCAGAACTGGACACTGAATGACAGAGAGAAAAAGACTGTAGAGATGCACATCTGTTAATTTACTCAAAGGAATTACTCTGTGCTAGAAAGAAATGAAGAGTCCAGCCTGGAAATTCAAGCAACTGGCAAGACAGGCCAGCCAGCAACCCCTCAGGGGCGAATCAAGTGAACTCACTGTTGCTGTGGGTCTGGTGACTTAACAGGAAACATGTGCTTGAGCATTTCCTATGAACAAATGTGGGAAATGTTGGTTCAGAAACAAATTTTTATTCCAGAAATCTACACCAGCTCCATGTTTCTATCTGACTTTGTGCTGCAGGGAGGAATAAAAATACTGCAAAGGTAAATTGGCTTCAGGGGGATCTCAGAAATGATCAAGGATTAACTAGAGAGAAAGAAAAATCATCTATGTTCCAGAACTTACTCTGACAGTTCTAAATTAGGGAGAGCCTTTATTAATTTATAAACATGACCAGAAGAGTAAAGATCAGTGCTAAATACTTGCACAGAAGAAGTGCAAGCATCCTCTAATTCTGCTGATTCTGCCATTCCTTGACAAATACATAAATAAATACAATTAAAAATAAAACAACCCTTCCATGTTTAAACTTGAAGACTCCATGCAAGGCAGAAACTACTTTCAGAGGTGAGAAAATAGTATAGAACTATGGCCATTTCCATCTTCTGCACTCTGGTTTCTATTTTCAAATGTTTCATTTCCATCTGGAAAAAAATAGTTTTCAATACGTTCTGGAATACTGAAGACTAAATGAGATTAGACTTAAATTAATAATCAAGTAGAGGTGGTACATTTATTTTAATGACCATATGACCTAGATTTGATCAGAAATACTGTGAACTCATCTCTAAGTTTTAGGAGCAAAACCAAGCAAAAACCTAGCCCAAATATCTTGAATTTTTGGTGAAAAATGTTGGGAGATGACATATACAATTGATCCCTTCTCACTTCCTATACGGTCTATGTGATTCAAATTTCAGCTTAGGTGGTACTCAGAAGCAGTATAGGAAGGAGTTAGGAAAAATTAAATTTTCAGAACTTAAGTAGCAAGCTATCCTTATTAGTATGCATTAAGGTATCTTACTCATCTCTTTTCAGTTATTGACTAAATTAACATACTGCTTTCTCACATGCCATGAATTATCACTGGAAGATCAGACTTTTAATGAAGGAAGGGCTCAACAAAAAGAAGGGCTCCTGTTCTTCAAACAATCAAGAGCAAGTGCAAAAACAGTCTTGGGACTATAGAGATGATGACCAGGAAGACATTTTATGGTAAGAAGCTTGACACAGAGAAGGGGAGAGTGCAGTTAGGGCATTGAAGGGACCACTATGACAATGATAGATGGAAATGATTGCACTGGACAAGAAATGGGTACTGAAAGAAGATAAAGTCATGATACCCCTTCAGTAACAATACTGCAAACCACTGTGTCTTAAGGAAAAAAAGAGAGAGAAAAAGAGAGAGAAAGAAAATGTCTACCACAGAGGTAGGCAAGGAAGAGGACTTAAGGGAAAGGCTTAAGGGAAACTGGGGACACTGGCAGTGGGAAATATTCAATAGTGATGGATGTAGACTATAGAACTGAAAGTCAACCATAAACAATTTTGTAACTGAAAAATACAGCAACTATATTATGAATAACATTATAAACCAGTGTTTATACAAATAAAGTATTTATAAAAATAATTTAATAAAATATCTTATAAATGGAGAGATTTGCTATTAAAGTAGATGTGAATTCCAAAGATAACACTATCTCCCATGCATTCAATACCCAGTTCGTTCCAGGTCCTGTCCTCAACTCCCCTCCTGGAGTAGTTTCATTTGCTCTGATTTGTAGCTCTCACTGGGCCAACTGAGGCCACTAGATTTTCTTCTAACATAATCTGAACTGATCAAGAAGAGTTCACTCATTCTTGCTCTGTTTCTGTTTTTGGTGAATAATATTTTTTGAGGCTACTTCTGTGGTTGTCATAACATTTTCTCTAAAAATTATGAATTAGAACTACTAAATAATAAATTAATTACTAATTAATTAATAACTGATAATATTTAACCTTTGTTCAATATGAACTGTGTATGGAGGGAGACAGAAGATAAAAGATGAAAATCAAGTAAATCTCTCTGAGAGGCATTATAATAGGAGTCAGATAAATAAAATTTCTGGCAAAGAAATTCCTGAATGGAATGGGAAAGCCATTATAGAGGCAGAATAGAATGGCAGGACTTATATAAACTGAAAGATACAGGAGAAAGTAGAAAGAGATGGCTCAAATTTTCTCACATAAGTAACTGGGAGATGAACGAGGTTATTAGCAGAAACATAAAACCATGAGGATAAGCAGCTCTTTTTCTATTTTGTAAAGGTAGAGTATGAGGTATCATAAGGGGAGTCAGCAGGCATTGGAAATCAGGGAAATCTCTAAGCTTGGAACTAAGGAGAAGACTAGCAAGCCACATTTGGCAGCGGTACATAGAAGCTGTAGGAGCAGATGCCATCACTAAAGGAATAGAAAGTTGAACAATATGGCCAAAGTCAGCACATTTGAGAATGCCTGCATTAAGGAGAAGAAAATAAAATCAAGTGAGGGAATGATATAAAGGGAGTTTCATAGTCATTTTATGAAAAATTACCCCTTCAAAGAGTCTTACACAAGCTGGTGGTGGTATTATACAAACCAATTCTTAGCAGAGAACTTAAACACAAACTTCAGAAAGATACAATGTTCTCTTCTTCTCAGATAATAAAATAGCCTTAAAAAGCTTTATTATAAAAACATTTTGAATATTTTTCTTAAAATCTGCATACAATGTTTCCTCATTTTTATAGGACATAAATTAATTCATTTTGTCATCAATATCACTAAAATTTTTGGGGGGTCACACCCGGCAGCATTCAGGGGTTACTCCTGGTTCCACCCTCAGAAATCACTCCTGGCATGCTCGGGGGACCATATGGGATGCCAGGATTCGAACCAATGACCTTCTGCATGAAAGGCAAAAGCCTTACCTCCATGCTATCTCTCCAGCCCCTTAATATTACTAAAATTATTGATAAAGAATAGGAAACATTAACTTGTAGTTCATGATATACTGCACTTACAGTTATATGACTTAAAGAAATGTTGAATAATTTTTCTTCATCCATTTTTATGTATATGCATAATTAAAAGAACTGAACAGAGCAATGGCTCAAAGGATCCTCATACAGACTTTTCATGTGATGACCCAGGTTCAATTTCAGGCTCAGGATGTTCCCCAGAGCACTTCGAGGAGTGGCCTTTAGTACTGCCATGTGGGATTCAACAAATTCTTTAAAAAGTGTAAATTCAGAAGCTTATTTAGTCTTTATACTCATCTCCACAACTACACCTATACCTATAAATTATTGAGTAAAACAGAACAAATTGCTGAAATTAAAAGATAATGTTAACAATATAAGTAGAAAATGCTGCAGTGAAACACAAATACAACTTATGAAGGCGCCTAATATAATTTCTTCTGAGTGCTACGATAGATATAGACTTTCAGACAAATAGAATAAGCTGAAAACACAGAAGTGTCTCATATCTATGAGGAATTATTCTAGAACAAAAATGCTGAGCACATTACAAGGAAAGTATAGGGAAAGTCTTTTACAAATGGTACTAGGAAAATGGATAGTTACATGCAAAAAAGCAAAAGAAACTCAATTGCTATCTATACCACAAATAACATTAATTTATAGAAGAACAAATACTTAAAAATATAGAATCAACAAAATAGATAAGGTAAATATAACAAGAACACTGCAGAAGAATGTCAACTGGTACAGCCTTTTGGGAAAGCAGTATAGACACTTCTCAAAAGACTAGTAATTAAGATCTCAAAAGATCCAGAAATTATAGTCTTGGCAATCTCAGGATCTACAATCTCTACTGAAGAAAGACACCAGCACTCCTATGTTTATTGTAGCACTATTCCCAAATCCAAAAGCCAGAAATGGCCCTACAGCCTCAAACAGGCAGCTGGATAAAGAAACTATGGTCCTTATATGCAATGGAATACTACTCAGCTATAAGAAATGATGAGACCAGAAGTAACTCAGTTGCCTACTTGACTTCAACCAACTGAGAACATACATTGAAAAAAATCTCCTAAGTGGAATATAAATTAGGTATTAAAGTAGATTTGAGGACTGTTTAGAAGGAAAAATTAAAATAATTAAACTATAAATCAATTTTAACATAGTAGAGATTTTGAAAATGTTTTGTGAATGAATGTTTTATATAATTGAATTGGGCAATCATGTGCTAGAGACAGTTTTGTCCACATGGGGTTACATGAAATAACATGAAAGTAATCCATATTTTTTGCTTTCCTTGATCTTAGGTTTAATTTATATTTCTAACTTTAACCCATAAACTTAATAAGAAAGAAAAGATATAAATTCATGATCAATTTTTTCATGATCTCATTTTCACATTGAGAATAATATTGAAGTTTCAGATTCCTATGGTGATATCACAATATTGGAGCACCCATGAATGGCTGAGATGTCAGATATATTAGCTCTCTGCTGCCGCAGATAATAACGCCAACCCACCATTTATTTCTCCTGGTTTCTATGAATTAGGAACCAGGTATCTTGCTCAAATTTACTCATGAAATTATTATTCGCTTGTTTTCTGGGCAACAATCTACTCTGAATACTGGAGAAACATCTATGTCCAAGATTATTTGCATCTGTTTTTATTCTAGATTCTTGCATATTAGCTTCTTAACTTGGAAAATGGAAACTTTGTTTTCAGCAAGAATAAATGTTCCAAGAGGAAGTGAGCAACTTGCCTCTGAATGAAATCATGTTATTCTCATAAACTACACTTATAAGTGTAGTTTACTTGACTGCAATATTTTTTTTTTTGTGGTTTTTGGGTCACACCCGGCAGTGCTCAGGGGTTACTCCTGGCTCCATGCTCAGAAATTGCTCCTGGCAGGCACGGGGACCACATGGGGCACCAGGATTCAAACCAATGACCTTTTTGCATGAAAGGCAAGCGCCTTACCTCCATGCTATCTCCCGGGCCCCTTGACTGCAATATTTTATTCATTAATCTGAGTCAAGAAAGCTTATCTACTCTTAGGAATAAGAATTAACTCAGGAAGACAGAGGCAGTGTTCATTGGATATCATCCTTAATGTTACTTACTACAATAAAAGAAAGTGAATACTTATTATATTTTCTGAATTTCATGTGTCCTGATACCAATCCATATGCTGAGACCTTAAACTTAAAAAAGATAGGTTATTTTGATAGATTATTAGAACATAAAAATAGTTGTTATAAATTCTGTTAGTGTACTTGATTCTCTCCTGGGAGCTCCCAACCCCTGCCATTCTGCCTCCTGAAAACAAAACAAGATGAAAAAGAAAAAATACAAAAGCAGAAAAAAGGGGAGGGGGAATTAGTCTTTGAGTGAGCAAGCAAGATTATCAAAAATAAAATTTTCTTTCCCCATAATCGTTAATTTCCTAGTCTCCAATATTTACATTATAATTTGGAGTATTTTGTTATAATAGCAAATTTGGTCAGACATCTATCAACATCAATTTTCATGGGACTCATAAAAACATTGTTTATACTATGGATACGTATTTTTTAAAATTGATTGATTGGTTTCTGGATCACACCAAGCAGTGCTCAGGAGTTACTCCTGTCTCTGCACTCAGAAATCATCCCTGGCAATCTGGGGGATCATATGAGATTGGGGAATCAAACCTGGTCCCTCCCCTGTCAGCCACATGCAAGGCAAACGCCCTATCACTGAGCTATCTCTCCAGCCCAGCTATGGATATTTTTGAGATTACCTGTTATTTGAATATAGCTTCATCTATTCTGACCAATTAAAGCTTTATTAGAAAATGAAAGATTAATAGAACCATACTACTCAATATGAGAACAAATAGGTGAAGTAGAAGTTAGGGAGTAATAATAATACATCTATTTTTATTCAAATATTATGTTTATAAGAAATTACTAAAATAATTGCTTGCTATTTTAAGCATACCTCATATCATTTCTATTTTTTTTATCTGCAGTTGTTCTTATATAAGAGAAATGACATTATTTCTCCTAATAATGCTAGTATGATAGAAACTTTTTACATGGTTACTGTCCAAGATTATCTGTGGCATTCTTAGAACATGTCTAGAAAGTCTACAAATAGAAGTTTTTTTTCTGGATGTCCCTACAGACTGCCAGCATAATCATACTACTAACAGCTTTCTGTGATTTCCTATACCTCTACATTTTCTTTCAAGTTAAAAAAGTTTATTTTAATTTTTCCTCACAGCTCAAGTTTTGTTCATCTAAAGTAGGTCAATCGGTAGCATCTAAAACACTCACAGTCGCTCTATGCATAAAGGGTGTGAAGTCAGACACTTAAAGAAATCAAAGTGAAAGCTAGCACTGGGAATAGAAGCATCAAATGTTTCCAAGTAGTTCTCCAATAAAAGGCAGTATGAACCTACTTTTTTAATATAGTAGATAGAATATGATAATTTTGATGGAATTTCCACATATCTTATAAAATATATAGAGTTGTTAAAAGAAAGTCTTACCACTGCCTACTCATTCACCAGCTGTTTCCTCATGCCTTTCATATTTCTGGGTATTGGAACTTGTATGTGAATTACCAAAGACATAAACCAAAAAGATATACTGGATACACACCAAAAGAGTCAAATAAAGCCTTCCCACAAAATTCACAGCCAGCCAGAACACTAAAATTTGGCTTAATGTAAAAATAGGCTGATTAGATGTAATCAAGTGAGAATGAGGTCATGTTTGACTTGGTGAGTCATATACCTAATATGAATGGTGTCTTCATTAGGAGTGAAATGTAGACAAACACATGCACCTATACAGAGGGAAGGTATTGTGTGAAGTCAGAGCAAGAGTCTTGTGCAAAAAAAAAAAAAAAAATGAACCAGTCAACCAAACAAACAATAGGGGTATTAGATAGAGATTACAGAGAGTAGATTACTAGATTCAATCCTCAGTGTCTAATATGGTCCCATAAGCCACCCTGTCTTCCAGGAGCAAACTCTGAATGCAGAGCCAAGAGTAAGCCCTGAGCCCTTCTGAGTGTGATCCAAAAAATAAAATCTAAACCATCCGAAAATAAAACAAAAACAAAATATGTATTTGAATATATTTTTCTCCAGAGAAATATGCAAGTAGACAATAAGTACAAAAAAAGGTTGTTCAATAAGCTAGAGTGATTACCTGCCCAGCACACAACCTACCTGGATTAGATACCTGGTATTCCCTATAGTTTCTCAAGCACCAGAAATGCTTCCTGAGCACAGAGCCAAGAGTAAGCCCTGAGCACTACTGTAAGCAGCCCCAAAAATAAAACAAACTTAAAGTTGTCCAACATCATTAGATATTAAGAGCTGCAAACCAAAGTTTCAAAAAAAAAATGTCATGTGAGGGACTACATTTAAATGCAAACTAGAATGCTGCCAAGGATTCAAAGAAATAGGAACCTTCATATACTGATGATGCAAATGTAAACTGATACAGCCATTTTGGAAAAATATCAAAGTTCTTTATTATGTTGTAGAGTAACATATAAGCCTGCAAGTTCTGTCATAGTTGTTTACAAGAAAAGAATAAAAATGCATTTATACAAATCATGGATATGCATATATATGCATACCAATATTATTTGTAGTAACTAAAAATGGTATCCTCTGAAATGTCCATCAAAATATTAGTGGATAAACAATTGATATAGTATATTTACGCAGCTTAAAATTGTTAGAACATTAAAAAGGAAGGAAACTAAGGGATGCTACAACATGAAGGAACCTTGAAAATACTAAGTGAAAATACTAAGTGAAATACTTGAAAATACTAAGTGAAAGAACATAATAATAAAAGTATTCATGTGATATGATGCCATTTATATGAATAAAGAACAGTAGAAGTGCCAGAAGTGAGTTCAACAGGCTGGAACAGATGCAGGAGGACCAAGTTTAAGACCCAGTACTTCATAGGCCCCTGATTTCTATTGGGAAAGAAATTCAAATAGTATTTAGGAGTGCCCCTGAATACTACTGGGTGTGGCACTCCAATGGAGAAGTAAGAGGCAGGAAGAGGAGTAAAAGGCAGCTAAGAAGGAGATTGTGAAATACTAAAAAATCACTAACACAAAAATCATCAATAAATCAAAAGCGAAAGCCATTATTATTTAATTTTGAACTTAACAGAAAAAATGAACTGTGAATCCCACTGTATGGAATTAAAAATAAGTCATTCCACAAGAGGCAATAGATACAGTCACAGGAGTTTCTGTGATTCTATGCTTAGAAAATTTGAGTTTTGGTCGCCGGGAGATGGCGCAGGAAGTAAGGTGCCTGCTGCCTTGCCTGTGCTAGCCTAAGACGGACCACAGTTCGATCCCCCGGATCTCATATGGTCCCCTGTGCTTGCCAGGAGCGACTTCTGAGCGCATAGCCAGGAGTAACCCCTGAGCGTCACTGGGTGTGGCCCAAAAACAAACAAAGTAAAAGAAAATTTGAGTTTCACATTAAGAAAAGGTGTGATGTTACTTTATTTCTGAGCATTAATGTACTCACTGAAATTGATGATTTTTTTTTGTTTTGTTTTGTTTTTGTTTTTGGTCCACACCTGTGACTCTCAGGGGTTATTCCTGGCTCTGAGCTCAGAAATTGCTCCTGGCTTGGGGGACCATATGGGACGCTGTGGATCAAAGCCAGGTCTATCCTAGGTTAGCCTTGTGCCAGGCAAATGCTCTACCTCCGTGCTATTGGTCTAATCCCACATGACTAATGATATGTGTATTTCTTAGTCACAGGAACTGTAAATTAAGAGGAATCCTTTTTAAAAATAAAAGACAGACCCTCTACCTGGTGATTTGAAATGTAACTACAATTTTATGGTTCCTGATGAGTGCAGCATTCATCAGACATTCCCTGTGGACTCTAAGCAGCACCATATCACCTGCAAAAGTTACTGCTCTTTGGGGAATGGAAGCTGAATTTATCTATAGGCAATGAAAAGAGAAAAGGACAGATTAAATGACTCCTAGTGAAGAAATGGTCTTATGAAAAGAGAAAAGGACAGATAAAATGACTCGTAGAGAAGTGGTCTTAGACCTATAAATTTTCAAGTTCCATAAAAAAAGAAATGTTTTGCTTCTTTGCTTTTGGGGCTACACCCTGTGACGCTCAGGGGTTACTCCTGGCCATGCGCTCAGAAATCGCTCCTGGCTCGGGTGACCATATGGGACGCCAGAGATCGAACCAAGGTCCATCCTGGATAGGTCACATACAAGGCAAATGCCCTACCGCTGTACTATGGCTCCAGCCCTAATTTTAAAAAATTATCAAGACAACCAGCTTTATTAGGAAAGAGCAGATGATGCAGGACTGGAACTGGGATGTATTAGTAGATGTATAACTAAAATATAAATGAGCATAAATGAATAGAACTACAATGTTCCAGAAAAGATACCAAATTGAAAAATATGAGACTTATTAGTCAATTAATTGTGCATTTAATCATTATGTGATTAAGTTAGAGGAGATAAACTAGATATTTTCAAAGGTTGCACCATTCCAGTTGCTGCTGCTATCAAAGTAGTAAGGCCACTGTAACTGTTTGAGAATGTAATTCTGACTGTTTTAGTATTAGGTTGCCATATGTTTTGTAGATCCTATCTTCTTGTCAGATGTTAATGCTGATTATTTTCAAGTTGGTTCTCAAGTGCCTTGCTCTGGGGGGGGGTCTTTTCAAGCATTTTTCTGTTTCCTTAATTATGTTTTCATATTAAAATTTAATATTAAAGATATACTATGTATTTGTTTACATACATTATACTCATCTATACTTTGTACAGAAAGAGTAAGACTTTCTTATCTTCTCATTACATGTTATAGCCCTCTTGAGGATAATATGGCTTCTACTGGTTAAAATTAGTCATAGTAGTTCCTTTTCATTAAGCAGAATGTGTAATGAAACCCTAGTTGCTGGGTGACAAAAAAAACAAAAACAAAAAAAACAAAAAAAATAGACTTTGCAAGGAAGATTTAGGGGTCAGAGACTCTAATACAGCCGGTAAAGGGGTTGCCTTGCTTGTGGTAGTCCTATGTTTGATCCTCAGCACTTCTTATATTTGCCAGAGCAGTGCTGAAAGTGATCCCTGAACTCAGAGCAGGAGTAAACCTTGAGAATAATCTGGTCAAGGCCCCAGTTTAAATAATAGTAATAAAGAAAGATTGAATCACTATTCCTCCCTTTAGATTTGGTAATGTTAGATTAAAATGGAAGAGCTAGAGGTATTTTTCATTATGAGGAGAAAGACTACTCTAAAAAAGGCAAATATAACATTTTAGATTAGTATCTATTAAATTAACTATAACTTGAGTTTATTTTCTTCTGGACTTCTTGATATGAGATTATAGTATCCTTCCTTCCTCCCTCCCTCCCTCCCTCCCTCCCTTCCTTCCTTCCTTCCTTCCTTCCTGCCTTCCTGCCTTCCTTATGGAATTCCAGGGATGAAATTTAGGGAGGCTGCATGCAAAGCCAACACCTTCTTTGCTATGCTATCACTCTAGCCTCAGTTTATATTTTTAAGTAATAATATTTCTTTTAAATCTGCTCATGAATTGTAAGGTTTTATTGAGAATTTTCTTAAGTTACTGAGGGCCTGTATTTTGCAGTCCCTTACAGAAGGGAGCTACTACTTTTCTGACTAAAGTTTAAGAAATTTAACTTACACCCTTTGTTCATAAGCAGAAATCAGGGAGAAAGATATGAACCCAAAATCTCAGAGTTTAAGGACCTATGAGAGGTCAGATAATACCTTTTAATTCTTTGGAAACATAAAAACATTGCAATATGGTGACTTTGAAATGCCATAGGAAAATGACATTGATTCCTGACTATCTGAATATACTACATTAAATCAAGACAAAGATTTTCTGGGCTAAGATAATTTTTAGAAGGTTAATTTACTAATTAACAAATTATATTTATCTTTTGACTTCAAAGATTTATACCACATTCTTTAGACTTTAATTAAGCAAAGTTTATAAATAAAAGGCTTACAAGAAGAACAAAAGTTGAATATTTCAAAGGGCATTTATATTGCTGTATCCAGCACTTTGAATTTAATTAATTCGTCTGCAAAGAAGTGTTGTTAGAAGGAACAAATTGTAATATTATCCAAAACTAATCATTCCACACTGAGAAAATTTCTCAGTTAAAATAACTGGGAAAGCAAAAGTATTCACGAGCTATAAACTAATACTGACTATATTTATGCCAGATTTGTAGTTACATAACAACATAGACTAAAATAATACAACCTAACTAATGTTCCTAACACGTTGGTCCAACTAGTATGAGCAAAATGTAAAGTAGACAAATAGTTTTTAGTGAATTTTTCTAAAAAGTATGCTATGTATCTGATTGAAGTTAAAAGTCACTTAAAATAAAATTCAACACATTGATTAATACAGTATGATACAATTGTATTATCACTGAGTTGCAAAGATGACTCAATATACATAAAAGTTGATTACTGTGATTCACCTCATTAACAAAGGGAAGAAGAAAATAGAATACAAATAGCAAACTAATAGCATTTTCTCAATCAAATACGAAAATTTGACAAGATCCATAAGCCCCATCTGTAAAAACTCTAAACAGAAGGTAGAATAAAAGTGCCTGAACATTTCTGGACTTTGCCATTTATGACAAAACAGTGGCCAACATACTCAATAATAGAAGCTGCCTACAGCAAATTACTGAGAGATTTTCTCTAAGATAAAAACAAGACAATGACTTGCTCTATTATATATGGTGTTTAAAAATTCTATCAAAGGAAATAATAAAATATATATGGAATTCAAACTATTATAGTAAAACTCATTTTTTCAGAAGATGTGACAATGTACATATAGAATTCAAAGAATTCAAATAAAAACTATTATAAGTAATGAATAACTATTAAAATAGTAGGCAAAATTAATATTAATGAACTTTTTAAAAGTAAAGCAAGGATGTTTTATTGAAAAAAAAACTTGTAAGAAAGATGTGAGAGGAGAAAAAGGAAATGTAGTCAAGTGAGAACACTATAGGCTAGGCTTCTCTAGAGTAGAAATAAAAAAGAAAAAAAAAACCAAAACAAGCAAGATATATATTCAAGAGAAAATATGGGCTTGAGAAATTTAGAACCCATTGTTCTTTTTATGCATAAAACAATCAGCAGAAAGAGACATCAAGAAAACATCACCAAGACAACCACAAAACGACCAATAAATTGTTACATATTTAATCAAATAAAATAAAGACCTCTACACCAAAAATATAGACATCTTTAAAATAAACGCAAGACAGAGATAAAAAATTTTGTGCTTCCACATTAAAAAGAATTATCATCATTAAATATATTACTTAAGATGATATGCATCTTTAAAATAATCATTTTTTTTTGGTTTTTGGGTCACACCCGGCAGTGCTCAGGGGTTACTCCTGGCTCCAGGCTCAGAAATTGCTCCTGGCAGGCACAGGGGACCATATGGGGCACCAGGATTTGAACCGATGACCTTTTGCATGAGAGGCAAATGCCTTATCTCCATGCTATCTCCAGGAGAGCCCCTAAAATAATCATTATTAAAATCAGAATAGTATTCTTCAAAGAATGAGAATAAGAACCATGAAATAAATTTGGAGCTACAAATAACCCTAATGTGAAAAAATAAACTACTCAGGGAAAATTACATGGAAGAATTACGTTAATTTCAAAATTATATTAATTAAAACAGCAAGTTATTAGAGCTAGGGAAGTAGCTCAAGGGTTGAAACACATGCTATGGCATGCACTGAGCTGGCATCATAAGGTCTCTGGGCACCAAGTGTGACCTTTGTCATGTCTAGCACCAGTTGGGAGATCCCAAAACAATACACACATGCAACTAGAATAAAATCAAATACACAGATCAATGGACTAAAATAGAGTCCAAAATAACGCACACATATGTGGCTAGTGAATTTATGGGAAAGGAGGCAGAAGCCTACAGTGGAGCAAGGAGTTGCTTCAATAAAGGGTTTCTTCATTAGAGTTACTTCAGTAAAGCCACATGCAAATGAATGAAATTAGATTACCTGAAACCACCCAGAAAATAATTTAAAACAAACTATAGATTTGAAAAGATAAAATACCACATATGCATGCGTCCCATAAAAGGAAACCACATATGCAATATGTTTCTTGACCTGATCTTAGATATGTGCTAGGGGACCCCACATTAATTGCAAGGAAAATTAGCAAACAGAAACAAATGGGTCTATATAAAAATAGACAGTTTGTTCACAGGACAAAAAAACACCCTGCTTTAAAACAAAAAGACATCCTACTGCATTACAGAAGAAATGTGCACATCATATGTTCAACAAGGTGATAATATAAAAATTACTAAGAACTCATAAAATTGAACAACAACATAAACAGCACAATTGTACCACCAGGAATGACTTCTGAGCACAGATACAAGAGCAATATCCAAACACAGCAGAGTTTGGTCCCAATCTTTTCCTGCTCAATTGTTCATCTTCTCTTCTTTTTTAGGCAAGTGCACATCAAAACAATAAGACATTATTTCACATATATGGGAGAATGACTATTATCAAAATCCCAAATGGTTTGAAAAGGATAATAAGAAAACAAATCTTTATACATTGTTGTTATGAATGTATATTGGCATAGCAATTATGCTGAGTAATGTGAGGGTAACTAAAATTTTAAAAATTATGTATATAATCAAGTTATCCTAATGCTTTGTATTCACCAAAACACCCCAAAGTAAAAACTTATTGGAAAATATATTCACCTCTATATTTTCAGTACTCTTTATTTTACTAAAAGTTGGAAAGAACCTAGCAAGAGAAAGACAACTAAATATGCCATATATTTATAACAAACTAAATACTATTCAAGAATAGAAAAGAATACTAACTTCTTTTTTTAATATTTTATTTAAACACCTTGATTATTACATACATGATTGTATTTGGGTTTCAGTCATGTAAAGAACACCACCCATCACCAATGCAACGTTCCCATAACCATTGTCCCAAATCTCCCTCCTCCCCACCCAACCTCCGCCTGTACTATAGACAGACTCTCCATTTCCCTCATACATTCTCATTATTAAGACAGTTCAAAATGTAGTTATTTCTCTAACTGAACTCTTCACTCTTTGTGGTGAGTTTCCTGAGGTGAGCCGGAACTTCCAGCTCTTTTCTCTTTTATGTCAAAAAATTATTGTTGCAAGAATGTCTTTCAATTTTCTTAAAACCCATAGATAAGTGATACCATCCTGCGTTTTTCTCTCTCTCTGACTTATTTCACTCAGCATAATAGATTCCATGTACATCCATGTATAGGAAAATTTCATGACTTCATCTCTCCTGACAGCTGCATAGTATTCCATTGTGTATATGTACCACAGTTTCTTTAGCCATTCGTCTGTTGAAGGGCATCTTAGTTGTTTCCAGAGTCTTGCTATGGTAAATAGTGCTGCAATGAATATGGGTGTAAGGAAGGGATTTTTGTATTGTATTTTTGTGTTCCTAGGGTATATTCCTAGGAGTGATATAGCTGGATCATATGGGAGCACGATTTCCAGTTTCTGGAGGAATCTCCACATCGCTTTCCATAAAGGTTGAACTACACGGCATTCCCACCAGCAGTGGATAAGAGTTCCTTTCTCTCCACATCCCCGTCAACACTGCTTGTTCTCGTTCTTTGCAATGTGTGCCATTCTCTGTGGTGTGAGGCAGTACCTCATAGTTGTTTTGAGTTGCTTCTCCCTGATGATTAGTGATGTGGAGCATTTTTTCATGTGTCTTTTGACCATTCGTATTTCTTCATTGTCAATGTTTCTGTCCATTTCCTCTTCCCATTTTTTGATGGGATTAGATGTTTTTTTCTTGTAAAGTTCTGTCAGTGACTTGTATATTTTGGAGATTAGCCCCTTATCTGATGGGTATTGGGTGAATACTTTCTCCCACTCCCTGGGTGGCTCTTGCATCCTGGGCGCTATTTCCTTTGAGGTGCAGAAGCTTCTCAGTTTAATATATCCCCATCTGTTAATCACTGCTTTCACCTGCTTGGAGAGTGCATTTTCCTCCTTGAATATGGCTGTAGTCTCAATGTCCTGGAGTGTTTTGCCTACGTGTTGTTCTATATATCTTATGGTTTCGGTTCTGATATCAAGGGTCTTTCATCCATTTGGATTTTACCTTCGTACATGATGTTAGCTGGGAGTCTAAGTTAAATTTTTTGCAAGTGACTAGCCAGTTGTGCCAACAGCACTTGTTGAAGAGGCTTTCTTTGCTCCATTTAGGATTTCTTGCTACTTTATCAAAAATTAGGTGACAGTATGTCTGGGGAACACTTTCTGAGTATTCAAGTCTATTCCACTGATCTGTCCTTATTCCAATACCATTCTGCTTTGATAACTATTGCTTTGTAGTAAAGTTTAAGGTTGGGGAAAGTAATTCCTCCCATGTTCTTTTTCCCAATGATTGTTTTAGCTATTCTAGGGTGTTTATTGTTCCAAATGAATTTCAAAAGTGCCTGATCCACTTCTTTGAAGAATGTCGTGGGGATCTTTAGAGGGATCACATTAAATCTTTATAATGCCTTGGGTAGTATTGCCATTTTGATGATGTTAATCCTGCCCATCCATGAGCAGGGTATGTGTTTCCATTTCTGTGTATCCTCTCTTATTTCCTGGAGCAGAGTTTTATAGTTTTCTTTGTATAGGTCCTTCACATTTTTAGTCAAGTTGATTCCAAGATATTTGAGTTTGTGTGGCACTATTGTGAACGGGGTTGTTTTTTTAATGTCCATTTCTTCCTTATTACTGTTGGTGTATAAAAATGCCATTGATTTTTGTTAGTTTTGTAGCCTGCCACCTTGCTATATGAGTCTATTGTTTCTAGAAGCTTTTTGGTACAGTCTTTGGGGTTTTCTAAGTAGAGTATCATGTCATCTGCAAAAAGCGAGAGCTTGACTTCCTCCTTTCCTATCTGGATTCCCTTGATATCTTTTTCTTGCCTAATCGTTATAGTGAGTACTTCCAGTGCTATGTTGAATAGGAGTGGTGAGAGAGGACAGCCTTGTCTTGTACCAGAATTTAGAGGGAAGGCATTTAGTTTATCTCCATTGAGGATAATATTTGCCACTGGCTTGTGATAGATGGCCTTAACTATATTGAGAAAGGTTCCTTCCAGTCCCATCTTGCTGAGAGTTTTGATCAAGAATGGGTTTTGAAACTTATCAAATGCTTTCTCTGCATCTATTGATATGATCATGTGGTTTTTATTTTTCTTGTTGTTGATGTTGTGTATTATGTTGATAGATTTACGGATGTTAAACCAGCCTTGCATTCCTGGGATGAAACCTATTTGATCATAGTAGACGATCTTCTTAATGATGCATTGAATTCTATTTGCCAGGATTTTGTTGAGGATCTTTTCATCTGCATTCATCAGCGATATTTATCTGTAATTTTCTTTTTTTGTTACATTTCTGTCTGGTTTAGGTATCAAGGTGATGTTGGCTTCATAAAAGGTATTTGGAAACATTTCCATTTTTTCAATTTCTTGAAAAAGTCTTGCTAGGACTGGTAGTAGTTCCGCTTGGAAAGTGTGAAAGTATTCATTAGTGAATCCATCTGGGCCTGTGCTTTTGTTTTTTGGGCAGATATTTGATTACCATTTTAATTTCATCAATAGTGATGGGAGTGTTTATATATGCTACATCCTCTTCCTTCAACAGTGGAAGATTATAAGAGTCCAAGAATTTATCCATTTCTTCCAGGTTCTCATTTTCAGTTGTGTAGAGGTTTTCAAAGTAGTTTCTGATTACCCTTTGAATCTCTGCCA